>JADLZN010004814.1:0-52897 GCA_018155175.1 Sinocyclocheilus anophthalmus
CTACTGCTTAGAATTAAGGCCAAAAAGTTCTATCTTGGTTTCATCAGACCAGATAATCTTATTTCTCACCCTCTTGGAGTCCTTCAGGTGTTTTTTTAGGAAACTCCATGTGGGCTTTCATGTGTCTTACACTGAGGACAGGCTTCTGTCTGGCCACTCTGCCATAAAGCCCAGACTAGTGGAGGGCTGCAGTGATGGTTAACTTTCTACAACTTTCTCCCATCTCCCTACTGCAAAGCCTGGAGCTCACCGTATCTTGTGTTCTTCTGTACCCTCTCTCAAACCCAAGGCCTCTCTCCCCCGATAGCTCCTTTTTTGGCCGGACGGCAGCTCTAGGAGGTTCTGTCTTCCCAACGGCTTCCATTTACGGATTATAAGAGGAAACCCACTGGCTCTTATGGAAACCTTAAGTGTGCAGCAGAAATCATGTTTTGTAAACCTTGGCCAGATCTGTCCTTGCCCACATTCGATGCTCTGAGCGTCTTCGGCATTCCTTTGGCCTCATGAATTCTACATTTGCTCTGACATGCAACTGTGAGCTGTAAGGCTGGTACATATCGACAGGTGTGTGGCTTTCCTATAAGATCCGATCGTATATCACAAGTCGGACGCAAAATAGGGGTAAAAGAACCAGCTGCGAAGATAGATCAGAAAGAATGACAGCACCTTAGTTCATATATGAGTGTCACGCAACGGGTCCGATACGTAGGACGCACTGTATATTTCAGATTTTTCTTTAGATTGCAAAATGTCACAATTCTAGTGTTTGTTTTCTGTCAATATGGGAGTGCTGGAAGGTGTACTTATGAAAAACAAAAGGTTTAACTTCAAGTGCTTTGTTAGCAATGGCTGTGCATTCAGTGAAATGTTGTAAGGGGGTCAAGCAATGCAATACTTGCCGTACCCAGATGTTCTGTGTGTGTGTTATATAATAGTATATTAATATCATTTTATTTTACTTTATTTATTTATTATTTCGTCTTAAATGCATGTTCTTCGGGTAGCACCCTGAATTGTTCTGTCCCCCAGTACACACTTCGACCGTCGAAATCGTCATCATATGCGGAGGTTAGCTGCTACAAAGTAACATTTTCTTCTTATCCAGCAATTGTGCTGCTTAGTTGTTGTGTGATAACCCTAAGACTTTTTTCTTCAGGATTCTGTAGATTAGAGAAGATAAATAATAATTAAAACAGAAGACGTTTATCTGTCGTTTCCCGCGCCTCAGCTTTCACAACGGCTCACGAATATTTCTCCATTATGGAACGCCTTCCCTTCCAACCTTATCTGAATCCTTTTCTCCCAGCCAGTGGCAACTTACTGCCATTGACGGCGCAGTGGTGCACCGCATGCAATACTGACGAGCTCAAGCGCCATAGTTAATACAAATGCGGTGCACCGACCATTAACGCATAGTCATTCTACGATTCACCTGTTGATCCACTGATGGCAACAATGCTGCAAGATCTGTCACTGAGCCGAGAGGAGCCCTCGCGGATCACAACGACTACTTAAGGCGTCTCCTGCAACTTGCCGCCCACCGAGTCGGCGAACTGGCCGCAGGTCCAACTGGTTCGGGCATTGCGCGGTGACCTTCCGCCCGCGTTGCTCCACGTCCCCTCCGCGATGTTGCTCGCGAGCCTATTCGGGATAGAGCCCATGTCCGCCTTCGCGGCCGCCTGGGTTGCCCTTACCGCGTGATGGAGCTTATCTGTCGCGGGGTTAGGCGCACCAGCCCCCTTGTCAACCCCTTTCCCACGGTCTCACATCCCCGAGGACTTGCTATCCTCCCAGCCGTCCACCTCGCGAGTTTGTATCCCTTTAGCCAGGAGGATGGGATTGACTTCGTGTCCACTCGCTCGTGCCGGAAGGAAAAGTCGAGAGGGGATGATTGGTCGGTGTCGTAGCCGATGGGCAGCGACAGCAGGGGCCACCAGACTCCATGAGGCGCTCCGTTGGTTTCTAGTCAAGGGCTTGTGCCGATTTGGAGCTTGCCTGGAGGTCTCCATTTAGCGCATGTCCATAGTAAGGCTTGTGAACAGTCCTGGTAGTTCAGTTCCACGGCGTAAGAAGCTGACTCTAGGACGTCGGGGACCACCACCACTAATTTTTTTTGCTCCCACTACATGGGGATCTTTTACGCTCATGTCTGCGCCCTCAAGTCAGACGCTCGTCCACTCTTGGTCCACAGCGGCCGAGTTTTTTTGGTTCCCAGCTTTGTGGAGTCTAGGCCCGACGGGTAGCTTGGCGCTCTCGGCGCCCATTCTAGATACCGGCGCTGCGCAGCGCGCTGGGGGGATACATTTGCCGCAGCCGATGACCCCTGGTTGCGTGGAAGCACGTACATCAGTCCTGACATCCCTTCAAAGAGCCGGTGAGCATAATGACCACCAGCCGCACCTTGCCATAAAAAGCTATGCCGTCTGATGGCGGAGGCGAACTTCCGCCGGCACGACCATAGAAGTGCTACCGGTTTTTCATCAAGTGCGAAAGCTGCATCCATGCAGACACGTCGTAGTGCTGGAAGCCCCTACACGGCAGAGAGGCCGTTAAGGATCTGCTCAGGGAAGCGGCTACAGCGAGCGGCCCCGTCGTGTTTGTAAGGCCATGGGGTTTTTATGATACTTCCTTACCGAGGCACCACTTTGGTTAACCTAAGCTAGACCTCAAGGATGGGTGACCGTGAGTGCTGCGAAATACGATCCGATGTGACAGGTCCCGTCCGGCCTTTTTGTAACGCCGTAAGTCCATTACTGAAGCGCAAATTCGCAGAGGCTCAAAAGCCCGCCAGAGCCAATGATGTCCCTGAGGCCCAAAAGCAGGAAAAGGCTACTGGAACGTTTCCAAGACAGCAGACTGTGGATGACGCATCCTCAGTGCCGGCACCAAATGCAAATCTTCCCAATCGAGTATAATAACCCGCAAGCACAGGCACAAACGGACCACAAGGCGGAGACGGCTAAACGTTACTGTGCTCCTTATCAGCCCGGGATCCGATTATTATCCGCAGTGATAGGCGTAGTGTCCCGGGAGTTGAACGCCGAACTGCCATCTGAATGGAAGCCCACCGACGTGCTCTCGGCACCGCCCGCCGCCGGCTAGCCTCTTGACTTACATGTACTGAAGAAGAAGAGGAGGAGAGAGACAGTCTTGAGCGGTCCCTGCGCCCAAGGCGGCGGCACGAATTCCATATTTTCAAATGTTGGTGTTTTTGATGATTCATGAAAAGAAAAGGAAGAAGGGTCGATAAAAATGCATAAACTTCTCACAAAAGCGCTATTTCCTCGTCACTCAAAAATATCAATTCGGTTGCCGCTACGCACCCACCGGTCAGAGCTGCAGAGACCTCCACCGGACACACAACGTCGGCAAGCGGCCGTCGATCCAACTACCAACGCTGCAAAAAGCTCACTTATGTCAGTCCTGTGGCGCGTGGGAAGGTATATTCCTGGAAATCTCAAAGCGCTGTCTACTCTGGGGTTAGTAGATGCGTGGGGTAATACTTCACATTCAGACACGACCGACCCCTTTTCCATGCGGTGTGCAGTCTGCTAACTTGCCCCGAATCGCCTGTGTTCTGAGACAAATTTTATGCAGGTCCGGCTCGAAAGAAGGAACGATAGAAACGAGTCGCCTCCAATACGTCTTGAGAGCGGTATTTACAGCCGCTATAATGTCGTGAGATACCGAAAGACAAGAAGAGACGGGGAGGCTCCTCCGCCGCATTCTAGGGAGGGAATACTCAGGCCCAGATCAACACGAGACGCTTTTACCAGCGAGGTGACAGTGGCCGATTCAGAGTTATGATAATGCATGAAACAACAAATGCCTGGGGCCTGAGCGCAAGAATTCGCCGCCGGGACGTGGAGTTTGGGCCGTCCGATGTATTTTAAAAAAGACGCTTACTTGTCGGACCTTCAGAAGCACACCGCATCCGAGTACAGAACTCATTTCTGAAGTTTGACAAAAGGGTGTTTGATGGCACAGCGTCCCAGTACTCATATTATTTCGCCACAGGCAGGGTGGACCGTCGGGCTGGCTTTGTGCCTGCGACTCACTTTCCTGCGAAGTGTTGCATTGATTGGCAGCCCTTTCCCCGCCTCTCAGAGCGATCAAGTGATGCGCGTTCTCACTATCTGACTAATTGTGCTGTATTTTAGCTCATCCTTGACACTCTAGTCACCATATAAACACGCTGCTAAAAGTAAAAGTAGCGGTGGCACTTTGAAGGTCCCTAGGGCTATGGTCAACACGCGAAGCATCATTCTCCCAAGCCCGGGGCAGTCGTATAATATAGGGAGTGTTGCTCGACTTGGTTTGAGCTGAAGTCCCTGCAACTCTCTCGAGTAGCTGCGTCGGCGACCATTTTGTTCTTCACTGCCCTTTTCAGATGTGGGGCAAGCTCTTGTTTCACTTGAATGAAATTTCGGGCTGCTGGCTCATGGCAATCTATACATGCGGCGTTGTAGTCACCATGTGAAGACGACATTTACACACATAGCGCCACCACCCTGCATTAAGGTTGAATCAAGAAGTCGTCGGGGGTCCCTAATGGGACGGCATGATGTTCGGCCGTATTGGCCGACATCGCGGTCGAAAATCAGGACCGTGGTGAATGGCAGATCAGAAGCTCTGACGCCAAGGGTCAACAACCCATATCTCTTCATTAGCACAGGTTTGGATTCCCACTGTTCTTGGGTGACGTCAAGCTCGATTTTAAGTCACTCCGGAGCACATACGTACTGAGTATCTGCTGTGGAGGTGCATTGGTGCGGAGGGGGGCATAGGCCAGGCTTCGGGGCATGTGGTCAAGAACCCCAGAGCCTGAATGCCATACAACCGCTTGGAGCTGGAAGTCAGTGTTCTAGCTCTAGGAAAGGATAATTTACGGCCGCGAGCTGTCACAGCGGCATGTGCAGATGTCCACCGAACAACATGGTCTGTGGGTCTCTTAGCATAAATACACCAAGTAGGGCGTTGACGGATTATTCGCATGGCTTTGTAGGGCAGCAAGTCAGCGATCTCCTGCTATGGGCTGACACCGGTCAACTTGGTAACGGCCTCACAATCAAGCAGCGCCAATCCCCCTGAATCTCCTGACCGCGGGGCGGGGGACATGCTTCGTAGGAAGGAGAATTCCTCAAGTAGAGGTGGAGGTTGAAAACACCCCTAGGTCTTCGGATGATTGGGACCCTCTACGGAGAGCGTCGGTGGATCTGTTTTGCGCACACAGCTCAGAATGCGTCAACGTGCCCGGCTGGGTTCTTCTCCCTGTCTCACTCCCGGCGCTGGAGGGAACGCTCTGAGAACAATCGCACTGCCAGCGCCAGGCTAGTTACACCTTTCCTCCACTCAAGATAATTGGTCCACGGGTTTTGAGTACAGAAATCAATGGAGAGGGGGCGTTCGGTGACACTTCCATACTGCCCCTAACTGGTACAACCAGCCTGTGTCCCGAAAAAACCGTGACAGAATCTACCTGTGGCAGACCGCCTGGCCGAAGAGTCGCCCATCAGTACACTTAGTGCATAAGGGCGATGTCACAAGCTAGCGTGTGGCTCGTTTTGGCACCTCGAAAACGCCAAGTGTATGGAGCCTCGGTTCATTTGTTGCTGCTTCGGGTGAATATCTCGGAAAAAGCAAATTATGACTCTGCATTCTCGTGTGCCGACACGTCTCATCGGGAAGGCTGGCGCTCCCCACGAGGCGTCTGTATGCTTTTAAATGGGGAGTGTTTGTGAAATGGTGCCATGGTGTTCATATCGACCCGGCTGCTTGCTCTGTGTCGGATGTGCTGCATTTTCTACATTACAGACTGGATAGTGGATCTCTGCCCTCAACACGAAGTCTATGTTGGCCAGCTAGCGCTCATTTTTTTTCGTTCCGCCCGCTGGGCGTGCAATCGATCGGTAGGCACGCGCTGGTGGTGAGTTTTGTTAAGGGAGCGAGAAGATTGCATCCCCCACGTCTGCCTTCAGTCCCGCCCTGGGACCTAGAGGTGGTGTTAAGAGCTCATTCACAGCCACCATTCGGGCCTTTAGCATCCGTTGATATGAAGGAGCTATCGCTCAAAACTGCACTTCTTCTTGCCCTCGCTTCGGCTAAGCGCATAGGGGATTTACATGCGTTTTCTGTGGAAAGCGATTGTATTCGCTTCAGACCCGGTGACTGCACTCTCTGGCCGAGACATGTGTCTAAATCACTATCTACCCCCTTCAGAGCGCAGACTGTTTCGCTGTCTGCCCTGTCTTCTGAGTCATCGACCTCGCGTGATGCGGACGCTCAGACTTCGGTGTGCCCCGTCAGGGCTTTGATGAGTTACATTGACCGTTCGGCCAACTTTCGGCAATCTGACCAGCTTTTCGTGTGCTATGGTGGTTGTGCGAAGGGCCGGGCCGTGTCAAAACAGAGTCTTTCCCACTGGATTGTGGACGCTATCACTGCTGCTTAAACGAGCCATGGTTTGGAATGCCCTTTTCACATTAGGGCCCACTCAACAAGAGCTATCTCCTCCTCCTGGGCGTGGTCGAGAGGTTTGTCTATTCAAGATATATGCTTTGCAGGCGGCTGGTCTTCTCAGAATACCTTCGCTAGGTTTTACAAGCTGGACGTTCAGTCCTTAGTCTCCCGAGTGCTGTCGGTGAGTGACTTATTCACGTTTATGCTACCTCTATTCGTGTGTTGCTGCCTCGATTATCATGTTATGCGTTATGCTGTTTAACACCGCTATCTCTGTGCAGCACCTGACAGTAATGTTGTTGCTTCTGCCCAGTTCTCAGCGCAGCCGACGTTATTAATAACCAGATATGCAAATTTCGTATGCCTGGACATTATACGCTCATTGGCTTATCTCCACCTATCAGCTGCGAGCCCGCCTAACAAGCGTCGCTATTGGTTGGGAACTGTGTGTGTTCTATCTTTGCTGAGTGTGTAACTTGTACAGGCTGCTCGTAGCCTCTCTCACGGCGGGATTGAATATCATTCCCATAGTAGACATATCTCCGTGATGTCTCGTGAAAGCTCGAGAGGGAACGCTCCGGTTACTATCGTAACCTCGGTTCCCTTCGCGTCAATTGGCCAGTCATTTGGACTGGCGGGAGCCAATAGGACTTCAGGAAAGGTTGGAAGGGAAGGAGTTCCCATAATGGAGAAATATCTCCGTGATGTCTCGTTCCCGCTCTCAGGGAACCGAGATTACGATAGTAACCGGAGCGTTTTCCATGCTACATGTATAGTTTCTACCATTTTCAACTTCCAAACAGCCATTTAAGTAATTTTTTCAAAGTTTATTTAAACAATAAACCTTTCATCAACAGGTTTACATATACACACTCCACTAACATGCTTAATTTTAGGAAGACCTGCATAGCCCCACGTATAATGATGGTAAACAAATCATTATATCAGGAAAATTAGGAAATCATTTGAGAATGAGGAAGCGAAGCTCTTAATAGCAACCAGTGTGCGTGCAGCATAAAGAAAGCAAATATACTAGACATTTGTGACGCACTTCATGTTATTTCTATATCTCTTCAACTAGTTTCACATTAGTTTTTTCATTCTATCTATATTACATATTAATTTATACTTCTTACTTTATTTTAAATTGTGTTCTGTTAGAGTTTAATCTATACTGTGTTCTGTATTATCACAGTTTAGAGAGGAGTTGGTCTCCACTTCAAGCTCAAAGGATACTGTTGTGAAGCAGTAATTTTGCACTGCCTTTCCTAGTTATAATAACACTTGGTGAATTACGATTATATTCAATTATACCATTACTTTGTTTCTTGCTCTTCCCCTGCCTGCCTCTTCCTCAGAGTTATACGACAAGATATTGACTGCTTTGAATATCACATCAAAGTCATTTTTATCATTTGATCTATTAATGTGTTAAAAAAAATACATGAATGCAAATCATACATAATTGAATACACCTCTTCCATGATTTAATTTTCTACTGATTTGTATATTGATTTTTAGACTGTTGGGTGGAGATTAAATCATGAAAGTCAGAAATGTAATGGCAATATAACTGTACTGACATTGTATAATATGAAAAATATAAAAAACAAAAAAAACATGAAATACATTTTTGAAAACTTCCTTTATAACTTAAATAGTTTGGTAATATATTTTATCTTGTATGCTTTCTTTAATCTTAGGGGGGGGTGGGGGGGGAGACAAATTATAATTTGTCAGGACACTATAGTTCATTTAGGTAAGGGAGGATAGCAAAATAAAGTAAACTGTGACATATTATACCCAAAAACTCTTCATACATTGGACTACCAGTAAAATTGATAAAACATTTGGGACCAAAATTATTCAGACACTTTGACCTGACCATGTTTTGCTTAAGTGTTTTAACTTAATGAAGCATTGCTTTGTATTGGTTGCTTTGAACCTAAAAGTGGTCTTTTCCCCCCCCCTTTAATTGTGTGCTTAAATTCACATCTGACGCTCTTCACACCGATTTCATTAACATACCTTTCTATCATAAGTGTTATCGGACATTATCAAGATGAATTTGTTCTGACAGTTTAACTCCATGTTCTTGACATATTTTATTACCATTTTCTAAACTATAGCGAATAAACTAATAATGTGAGAAATGTTGTTTGACTGTATATAGGCTCCTGGACTGGAGACTGGGTGCAAAGAATCTTAAAATATTAGATAATTTGAACTTTTTATGAGAAGATAAGGACAGTTCAGATAAAAAGTAAACCTGAATGGTATGAATTAATAAATAATTAGTTTGTTTATCTTTTTTAGTAAATGAAAATATTTAAAACATTTGATTAAGATGTCATTACTTTTAACTTGATGGTTACACCACATGGCATTTTTTAGAGTCGTTAAATTTAATCTTCTCTTAGTATGGTACCTTTTTATGTTGCTCAAATTCCAGTTTACTGAGCATCAAGGCCTTCTCCAGATCCGCCTCATACAAGTCACTGGTCAGCTGGGACAAACACAAGCATGAAGATGTTTGCATAAAGCCGGAGAGAAATGGGCCGAGTGAAAGTAAATTCTGAGGTTTAGTGAGAAGGTTTACCTGTTCATCTCTCTGTTTCCAGTCCTGCCAGCTCTCCTGGGGCTTGGAGCCGTGCTGGACCGCTGCCGGGTTGATCAGATCACTGGCTAAATCCTGCAGCGTGAGCGTGGAGGGAGGTGCTGTTGACTTCTGAGGGATCTTCTTAAAAGCAAGACTTCTGAGCTGCAGTGTGTAACGACAAACACTCTTTGTTAGTCATTTAGCTGATGCTTTACCCAAAACAGAACTACTACAACACCCCACCCTCTGTGCCTGCAAGGATGTTATAAACATCAACTCTGACTCATCATCATTGCTATTTCCAGAAACAAACATGGGGCCCAACTGCTTAGAAAGACAGGTAAGTACACATAGATCTAGACAGACAGAGTTAACAATAGACAGAACGATACACAGAAAGACAAATATATAGATAACAGAATGAACAACTGAACTAAGATATACAGAACTAACAACTGAGAAAACGACAGACAGACAGAATAGACAATAGACAGAATAGAATAGAAAACAGAATAGACAGAGAGAGATAGACAAACAAACAGACAAACGACATACAGAAGAGATAGATAAGAGAATTCATGGATTTATAAAAGGACCGATAAGAAAGAAAGATAGACAGATGGACGGACGGACGGATAGATGGATGGACGGACGGATGGACGGATAGATGGATAGATAGACGGACGGACAGATGATAGATTGATGGACGGATAGATGGATGAACATATATGATGACCGATAGATGGTGGATGATGGACGTAAACGGATGGACGGATATTATGGATAATAGCTACGGCAACGGATATATGATTGCACGGATAGATGGATGAACGATAGATGGATGAACGGATAGATGGATGGATGGATGGACGGACGGATAGATAGATAGATAGACAGACAGACAGACGGACGGATAGACGGATAGATAGATAGACGGATAGATAGATAGACGGATAGATAGTAGATAGATAGACAGACAGATAAAACAAGACACAGATTTTCACCTGATTGGCTTCACTTTGCTGCTGTTCCTTCTTTCGTCTTCTCTTCTCTTTCTTCTTGTCGTTATTTTGGTTGGTCTTCCCGCTGGGAGATTTCCCCGAGCGGGGCTTCCCTGCTCCACGACCCGCCTTCGGCTTCCCCGCATCCGAGTCCGAGTCCGAGTCCAAGTCGACCTGCAGCAGAGCGAAGCGGGACGCTGTGGTGGGCACCGAGATCACTGCTGATGCCATCCTGAACCTGCAATCAAGCACACGATCCCCAAACACATCACACACGCAATCCCTGAATCAGTCACTCTCAGAGAGCACAGGGACGTCTGCAGGACGTCTGTTGAACATCGCTTGATCTGGAAAGCATCTGCTGTGAACAAACATCTTGTTGCAGGAGGTCAGCTTTAGGTACATTCTAAATCATAAACATCTTAAAGACGTCTAATAAACGTCTATATGACATCTAAAAGGAAACGTCCTTTAGACGTATTGCAGATGTAATGCAGACGTCTATCAGGTTAGTGCTAGTGTAACACTGATTCGTAGCATTCAAAAAATCAGTGCTAGGAAAACATATCTGCTGAAACAAGTAAAACCAGCGTTCATTTGCATTGAAAAATCCTGAAATCTGTTAGCTGTAGAGTTACAAGCACTTCACAACATAAGCAAGGTGTAGTAATAACCGATTGTTGCTGTATTGGTGGACAACAAGAACAGCTCCGATACATTAGTCGTTATATAGTTTAGGCTTTTTTTTAAAACACAAACTGCCTAGACATCCTACAGTTTCGCACCATTTGATACCCAAAGCGTCGCTAGCTTAGACTTGTTTAGCTCGCCAGCGCTGAACACAAGCAAGTTAGCAAACGCGTGCTAACGCTGAGCGTGTGTTATGCTAGTCAGCACACTCCTGTAAGGCGCCGTTAAAACGAGCTACACACCTTCACCTGTTTAGGACTGTGGGTACCCTCGGCTTCGAGCGAGCAGAAGCAGCAAACACAAGGCGAGAGTACGGCGGCCTGCGCGGACACAAGGCGAGAGTACGGCGGCCTGCGCGGACACAAAGCTTGGAGGGTAACACTGTGGGACTGGATTGGGGATTGGGGGATGTTGTCCGTTGCTCGGGTTCACTCCAGGAGGCGCTCTGAGGCTCAGAAAGCTCAATCTCAGTTCAGCTGCATCAACCTGAAGAACGCTTTGTGTGTCCTACAGCGTATACTTGTTTAATTCTGTGCATGTATATACTTGGCATTGCAGCAGCTGTGACCCTGCTCATAATTAGCATGGGTATATTTGTAGCAATAGCCAACCATACATTGTACTGTTTCCAGATTGTCAAATAGTTGTATCTATCCTAACAAACCATACAGCAATTGAAAGCTTATTTATTCATCTTTCAGATCTCAGTTTTAAAAAATTGAACCTTGACTGGTTTCAAAGTATTTCTAGAGTCGATGCTGGTTTTGTGGTCCAAGGTCGCATATAGACCTATTAGATTTTTTTTTGTAATTTATTATTTTTTTTTTTTGCCATCCTTCAGAGAGTTACATTAATGAATCCAACCTTTCATACATTACACATACTGTCTCAAACACCATCCATTCATCTGAACCTATGAAAGGAAGATAGAAAGAATTGATAATGACTGTTGCAAAAGAAAGATGCATTTACACATCTTTTTATGACTAAAGTCAGGAACAGAACAGTAAAAAAAGATATTTAAAAAAAAAAAAAACCCATCAAACAGGTATTAATCACTGTACATGAAAGATCTCATCATATCTCTTCAAAAAAGAAATACATTTTTTGTTATTAATTACTCTTAGTGATTTAATTTAATGTTCTACTTCACATAAGAAATCTATAAAAGTATGTATTTTCTTAAGAAACCTTTGTTTGTTAAAATATTATTTTTCCACAAGGATACGAAAGTTAAGAGTAGATTCTAAAGATTTGTTTTGGTTTTCAAAAATGCAAACAACATCCTTAATGTGTAAATTACATTTCATATTAACTTTAGAAAAACAATAGGAACATTACAAAAGAAAAATAAGTGACAAATATCTTCACTTTCTTTTTTACAAAAGTTGCATATATCAGCTACATCACAAAATTTCGACACAACAGAGTTACAAGGGTATATATTATGCAAAAGTTTTAAAATGCACTTCTTTCACTTTATTGGTTATATAGTATTTATATGGTAATAACCATGTTTTCCTCTATTGAATGTTATCTATTTTAGAACCCCAAAAAAATTTCCCTTTTGGAGAAATTGAGTTTCGAGATTGAGAAAGTTGACGAATAAATGAATTATTACATTCTTTACTTAAAAGCGAAACACCTCCCAAACATAACTGTGAAAGTTGTTTTGAGCATGACTCATGGGTGAGGGAAGCTTTCATCAGACATATTAATCCATCAGGAATCGCCTTTATAACGGAGTTAAATTCTTTAAACGGAATGGGAAATTGATGGATATTCATAAAACATTCATAAGATAACAAATCACCATTAGAATTGAATAGATCAGCAACAAAGATTATGTTTTTATTAAACCATTTATCAAAAAAGACTGATCTATTTCTAATTTTAATATTCAAATTATTCCATAAGATGGTTTTGTGGGGGGAAAAGTTGTGGTTGTAAACCAGTTTCCAGGCTAACAATGCTTGTTGATGAAATCTAGCCAGTTTAATAGGTAATTTACCAGTGGAGTAATTGCATTTCATCAAAAAAGAAAGGCCACCTACCCTATTAAATATATTATTAGGAATGAAATACCACATAGAATCTGACCCAAGCAAACATCTTTTTAACCAATTAATTTTAAATGTATTGTTAGTATCATCAAAATTCAGGACTTCAAGACCCCCATCACTCCTTTTATTTGCTAAAACATATTTCTTCAATTTGTGAGATTTATTACTCCAAATAAAATCAAGAAAAATCTTATCTATATTTTTGGAAGTGTGATTATCTACAGCTAATGACAGGGAAGGGTACACAAATCTGGATAATCCTTCTGTTTTGGATAAGAAAACTCTGCCTAAAATTGATAAATCTCTTTGGAGCCAATTATTAAAAATATATTTTGTTTTCAATAACCGTTGAGAAAAATTCAGAAACTGTCTACTAATTAAATTTTTTGTTATATGAATCCCCAAATATTTCACTTCATTTTTAATTGGAATATTTTCAATTTCAGTTTCTACAGTGTCAAATAAGCAAATCATTTCACACTTAGATAAATTAAGTTTGAGCCCAGAAGCGTTAGAGAAGGCATTAATTGTAGTTAAGACTGGAGAGACTTGCTCTTTATCCTTCAAGAATAAAGTAGTATCATCTGCTAATTGTGAGATTCGAATCTCTCTGCCAAAGATATCAAGGCCAGCAACGTTATTATTGTGCAAAATATCTATGGATAATGTTTCTACAACAAATAAAAATAAAAAGGGACTCAAAGGGCAACCTTGACGTATTCCGCGAAGAACAGGAAATCTGGGTGATGTACGGGAATTTAAAATTATACAGCTATCTATTTCTTTGTACAACATTTGAACCATATTTATGAATTTGGAGGGAAATCCAAAAGCCTCTAAAGAGTTTATAAGGAACTGGTGCTTTACAGTGTCGAAGGCCTTATAAAAATCGAGGAATAAGATAATTGCATCAGACTTGATTTCATCTCTATAATCAATAAGATCCAGAACAAGTCGAGTATTACAACTAATATGACGACCTTTCATAAATCCAGTCTGTGTTTCATTAATGATATGATGTAAATGTTGTTTTAATCTCTTGGCAAATATGGAAGCAATTAATTTATAATCAAAATTAAGAAGAGTGATAGGGCGCCAATTATCAATTATAGTTACATCTTTGTCTGGTTTGGGAATGAGAGATATCACCCCTTGTTTCATAGTAGGAGTCATTGTTCCATTTTGTATACATTCTTGAAGCATTAAGAAAAAAGGTTGTTCTAAAAACTCCCAAAACTGTATGAAGAATTCTAAAGTAAGGCCATCGGAGCCAGGTGACTTGCCCTTTTTCATTGAATTCATTGCATCTCTAATTTCATTTAAGGAAACAGGAGCCTCACATGATAACTTAAATTCATCACTTATTTGAGGTATATAGGTCTTAATCTGTTGTAGGTATGACTTACTTTGGTTTGCCTGAAAATCAGAGGAGTACAGGTTCCTATAAAAATTAGTAACAAATTTCTCAATTTCTTCAGGGTGTTTAGAAACTGAACTGTTAATTTGTAATGCAGAGATGCTTTTCCTTTTAAAATTTCTTTTCTCGAGTGAGAAGAAGAAGCTCGTATTTTTCTCTCCTTCCTCAATCCATCTCGCTCTGGATCTAACGAAGGCACCTTTAACTATTTCTAAATATATGTGGTCTAATTCCAATTGCAAAGTTTTTAACTGACTCATTTCTATAACAGAGAGATTCTCTTTTTTGATTAAGGTATTTATGTTAATTAGCAAGTCGGCTTCTTTATCAGCATTAACCACTTTTAAGGCTTTAGATCTATGTATTGCTAGTAATCTTGCTTTATATTTAAAATATTCCCATTTAGCACCATGAGACTCAAATTCATTATTAGAAAAAATTCCTTTAACTAATCCCTTGATTTGATCATTTAAATTTTTATCTTTTAGCAAATTATTATTCAATTTCCAGTAACCACGCACAGTACTCTCCCTGTGTTTTGTCTGCAAAATCAGCTTAATTACTAAGTGAAGACCTATTAGATTAATGTTTTATCCAGTAATCACAAATGACTGTGATTAATCTATCCTAATCAAGCAATAGATATCACGTGACAACATCCATTCAGCCGCGGTCTGGAAAATGAGAACATTATTAGTATGCATCCAAATTAAATAAATACCGCTGAAGACAGATTCAACTAACCAATTAGAAACGTCGTTTAAGACAAAGCCCCGCCCACTTCATGCCTACGTCATTCTTTTTTTTGTTAGTTCACATATATATTATTAGATATATAATTATTTTTTATAGGCCCCGTTGTAAATGATCAAAAGCGTTTTGAACTGGCCTGTCAATCATCTTGTCACAGATAACATCCTCCACATTTCATTCGTTTAACTTCCTACAGCAGGCTACTGGAGAAAAAGTACTGCGTTGTTCTGCCACCGCGGTTCTTTTCGCATAATGATGGCATTTAAAAGTTAACGACCAATGGATGTTTAACTTTCCCATTTGCTCTTGCAGATGAAATATAACACGGATAACAATAAATAATGTGGTTTTTTTACCAGGTTAAATGTTGTTATTAGTAACTCGAGCACCCTTTTTTGTAAACTCTCACCGAACCGTCGATCGCACGGCATCCGCCACGTTTGTAGTTTTTCTCACGCGTTTATTCCTGTTTGTATTTCTTGACCGAAATAAACACAGGGGAATATTCTAGGATATGGTGTAAATTTGTAAGGTAGACCTTTTTGTGCAACCAGAGGGCTATGATATGTTTTTGCTTGCGTGCGTGCGTGGCGTTGCGTGCGTGTTGTGTGTGTGTGTGTGCTTGTGTGGGTGTGTGTACTGGTTTATATATTCTGGTGGGGACCTAAACCTGAATACACACAGACTCATGGAGACTCGTGTCACGGTGGGGACCTAAATTGAGGTCCCCACGGGTAAACAAGCTAATAAATCACACAGAATTAAGTTTTTTGAAAATCTAAAAAAATGCAGAAAGTCCTACTGTGAGGGGTAGGTTTAGGGGTAGGTTTGGTGTAGGGCAAAAGAATATACGGTCTGTACAGTAGAAAAACCATTACGCCTATGGAGAGTCCCCACAAGGATTGCTGACCAGACATGTGTGTGTGTGTGTTGTGGTGTGGTGTGTAAGTCCATGCTTTTCTCTCAACTATTTGGTTACATACATTCTTCGAATTTTGTGTGTGTGTGTGTGTGTGTGTTCAACAGAAAAAAGGAACTCATACAGGTTTGTAACGACACACGGGTGAGTAAATTATGACAGGATTGTCATTTCTTTGGGTGAACTGTCCCTTTAAGAGAGGTTTTGAACTGTCAGATTCTTATAGTAGAAGACAGAATGGGAGAGTATAGTAAGACATTCACTGAAGTGGGTTTAGTGGCATTTCTTACTATTATGAGTGCATAAATGTGCAAATGATACTTTCCGAAACCTAGCACAATAATGTTCGTGATGCAAGCGTGTCTGCCACCCTCATGTGGTTGTGAGGGCCGGGGACACAGCCACTCAGCAGCCTCCTCAGGTCAATTAAAAAAGAATCATCTAATGGCCAAAGAGCAACGTTTCATTGAACTTCATTGAAAAACATTTGATTGAAAAAGAGAAGAGAGAGAGACTTTTTTTAAAACTCGTAAACATCTCTTTAATCACCAGAAACATTAATCAGTATTTTTTTTTTTAGAGAGAGAGAAATAGGGAGATATGTAATATGATTACATAACTCTAAATATAGTTAGATTTTGAATTATTTGGACAAACACAGGTATACACTTCAATTCAGCAGGTTTTATAGCCTTTCACAGACGTAATCAACTGAATTTGACACAGATTCACTCCAGTTAAAGTGTAGAAACTTCTCAAAGGTGATCTAGAGAAATCAAATGCACCTGACCTACTTTTCAATATCTGTTTCAATGTGATATTTCAGTTTTTTTTTTGCTTTTTAATAAATTTGCAAAGTTATCAGAAATCAATTCAAATCAAATCAATGCATAAGGGTAATATCTCACTAACTGGTATGAGACAAAACATCCAATTACATTGGGGCATATGCAAACATGTGAACAGACTCCACTTTTTGCAATTGCTTTTAACCAACTAGTTAATGTATAAAGTTCTAGACATCACAATCAAATGTGGTTAAACACTGGAGCCCACTGTGTGCATGAAAATGAATATGTCTTTATGATTTCTTACTGAAAAGAAATAAAGAATTTGTTATACTCATCTTGTCTGTGTTCGGTGCAATTGATTCTTTCAAACCACAGATTCATTCAAGAAGGAGGCATCATGACTGAGATGCACAACACGTGATTCTCCTGTGAAATATTTTCGTTGGCAGAGAAAAAATGGGGAACGTAACTAACAAAGTTGTATTTAAAATGTATGTTACTCAATGCTAACTTTCTGTTTATAAAACTTTTGTAGTATGTGGCTGTTTCACCTCTGTTTTCTCATGCTAACTAAATAATTTATACATGCATAATTATACATTTAAACATTACAGATGTACATTACCTCATTTTCATAACTTTATTTAAAGGTATAAACAGCATGACACACAAAAGAACTGATGCTGTCAATAGTAGATGCAGCGTGTGTGATGTATTGGAATATGTGCCATTTCTTTATGGTGTTTTTTAGCATATGGCCACAGGTAAAAGTCAATTAGAGCCGAGTTGATGTGGCAGCTCTTCCCGTCTCTCTCCTCCACAAGCTTCCAGAGATGCTGCCGGATTCTCTCCACACACCAGATGGAGCAACCCCTGATCTCCACCTCTCTCCTCTCACCTGAGCTCAACACTTCACCTGTGAAAGAACTAACAATCACTACAACAATACTGATGAGATTACCTGTCCATTATTTAAAGGTCCCCTGAAATGCTTAGAAACACGCAGCATTACTCTATGTGTTGACGTCATTTTAAAGCGGTCATATGATGCGATTTCAGGTTTTTACAAGCTGTTTGTGCATAGATAAGATCCCTGAAGTTGCAAAGACTAACGTCTCAAAGAGATATTCCTTATCAAAGTTAAGACTCTGCCACGCCCCCCTAAAACGGCTCGTTCTAACACACCCCCACATATCTACCTCACTATGTGGAAATATTAGCATAATGCGGCCCAAATGTGCATGCAAAAAAGAAGGTGTGGTTTCAGGAACCGCAGTTAGTGTTGAAGCAGCATGTCAGGGAGACGCTGTGTGTTTCTAGGTGAAAGCAAAAGCACTTTATTTGGCCTTCCGAAAGTAGATGCATTTAGGAATCTTTAAGATTACTTACAACAGAACAGCAAAGCATTTTATGGACCACCGTTTCGTGAACCTAGGAGAGGAGGGCATTCTGACTTTGCTATGACAATCTGAATCAGCTACTGTTTTGTTATTAAATTAAGTATTTGCTATTGACTGTTCAAATGCAGAGTTTTGCGCATCATGTGTGTGTGTGTGCGTGTGTGTGTGTGTGTGTGTGTGAGAGAGAGAGAGAGAGAGAGAGAGAGAGGAGAGATCACAGTGGAGTCAGCTGTCTTAACCGTGGATTGGTGTATCACAAAAACGTACCAGCTTCATCACTGTGTCTGTCAGGAGACTCTGTTCCCCTTTCGGGCTTGAACTGCTGGTAAAACTAATGACATTATTTACTGTCTATACATTTATTTTGAAAGATGAAGCTCGGATTATGGTGAGGGGCGTTACATTTCCGACGAGTGCTTGTGGGGTTCGGCCAATCACAATGCACTGGGTCAGCTGGCCAATCAGAGCAGACTGTGCTTGTCGGAAGGAGGGACTTTGTAGAAAACGAAGTGTTTGAGAGAGGCGGGGCATAGAGGACCTACCATAATGTACAGTATTTAAAAAATAATGTGTCTTTTGAACATTAAAGCATGTAAACATGTTCTGTTACACCAAATACACAAACTAATGATCTTTAAAAAAGCATCATAAGACCCCTTTAACTGACAAAGGAAGAAGGGTGGGACATATCAGCAGCCCGCCCCTTTTTTAAAATAGCCAATAGCGTTCGTTTATCACAGCTTGGGCTAGAGCCGTTCAGAGCCGTTGAGCTCCGTAAAGCTGCATTTGACAGGGTATGCCAGCCACAATCTCATCCATATTCCTATAAAATATAGAAACCAGACTTCTTTTTTCCCTCAATGGAAAGCATATTTACACTGTTTGAATCGTTCCCTGTCCCCTATATAGTGCACTACGTGCCATTCACTGTACAGAAAATACTAATTCTGTGGACAAGTGACCGATTTCAGCAGCGGCTTCAGCATCTATTTTATAGTATAGGGGATGGGCGCTTCGGATTCTAGAGAGCATATGATTAGACAGAAAGTTTGATGAGAAGCTGAAGTACGATGTGACGTCATTGAGCCGCTTTGGCGGAAGTGACGAACTGCAAGCTTTGAATGCTTATATCTTCTAAATACGAATTGTGTCTCTGTTTTGGAGCACACTGCCTTATAGATAACCTTAAGACTAACATATTGATACTAACACCCAAAAAACTTTAATTTTGATTTCATGGGGACTTTAAGGATTAATATAGCAAAACCTGTCAAGAAATGTCCATGTTCCACCCAACACTCGAAATAAGATATCTACAATTTTTACATAGTATATTATTATATACGAATATTAAAGTATATTTTGTTTAGCGAACATGAAATCTATTTTAATGGTAGAATTTGTATGACTACTAAGTACATTTTCCAACTTTTCTTTTCTATATTTTATCAAAAAGGTGCAACAAACCGTTTTTCAATGTCTCCATGAGGCCATCAGAGTAGCGTAAAGCGCCAAGGTACACGAGGCCTTGTGGCACCCTGTAGTCAGCGAACATGGTCAGGTAGTCCAGGTTAGGGATGTGTCCCTCCCCTCGTGCCTCCATGATGCCCCAGAAGTCTGCCACAAGGATCTGAGCTCTCTTATAAAATGAGATCCTCTTACCCTACAATATCAACAAAATGTGAGGTTATCATGAGGTGATATTACTTTCGAAAAAGAAGTATGGTTTAGCATATGTTTAAAAAGGTGATTTGGGACACAAACAATAAATCGCACTTGAATGAAGAAGCCAAATGAAAGTTTTTATGGCTTCTCATTGTTTATGTAAAAAGGTGAAGACAGGTTCATTCACTTTACAGTATACAGTATACAGTGCTTTAGACGTGTAAAACATCCACGTCAATTCACGAACTAGTGAAGTGAACCAGTTCACTGACACAAACTGTCTGAAAGAACCAGTTCATGGAAAAGAATCAGATTTAGCCTGAGGCTGTGGATTGCAGGTAATAATGTTATAAATATAATATTCAGTTTCTTGCACAGACCGATCGTTTCGCTTCATAAGACCTTAATATATCGCCAGGAGCCATGGGTATTCATTTTGTGTTCCTTGATATGCTTCTTTTTTTTAAATTCTCAAAGATGGATGCTGACTTGCATTTTATGAACCAGCAAAGACCACGGTTTCAGCTAAAAATCTTCTTAATGTTTCTTCTGATGAAGAAACAAATTCATCCTGATCTTGGATGGCCTGAGAGTGAAAAATTAACGTAAAATTGTAATTTTGGGGTGAACTATCCCTTTAAGTAGGACTTAAGTAAGCATGTAAATTGCTTACTAAAAATGCATTGTAGTTTACATTTTATTACATTTTAATAAATATATTAAGTTGAACTTAAAAGTGCTTTTTTGACTGACTTATGTAGTACATCTTTATATGTAATTTCATAAAAACTTCTATTGTGTTTAAAATATGGTTAAAGTGTACTGCTGAATGTAATGACAAGCATTTATAGTAAACTAAAATTTAAATATAATTGCTATTGAAATGTGTATGTCGTTTTAAAATAATTTTGTAATTAGCACATCAGTAATTTAATTATTTAGTCATTTAGCAGACGCTTTTATCCAAAGCGACTTACAAATGAGGACAATAAAAGCAGTCCAAACTAACAAAAGAGCAACAATATATAAGTGCAAATGACAATAAGTATTGATGTTGCCATAGTACATTTAAAATTATAAGTACTCTAGATATTGACTACCACTAAAGTTAATAATATTTAATTCACGTACCTTACATGTGCTGTAGTATGTTAGTCAGACAGCAAAATAAGTGTGTCTGTAAAAGTATCGGGGAAAAAATATTTGAAAAAAAACTTTAATTTGACATTATTACAAAGTGCCTTTTTAAAAGTGTACTTAAGTGTGTTAAGAAACAGTCATGAAAGTGTCTCTCTTTAAGTACACTTAAGTGGCATTTTACATTTTTAAATGTTAACATTTTTTACATTTTATAAATACACTTTTAAAGATTTGAAGTAGGGCTGTGCAAAAAAATCAAATGTGATTTTCATGCTCATCTCGTCAGTAAAGCCGCTCCTGTGATTAGTAGTAAATCTCCAGCACGTGCTTTCAGATGGAGCAGAATTTACTACAGAGAGCCGTAGTTCACTGACAAGCTACAAAAAATCGCGTTCAAAATCGGCAATGAATCGCCTGCGATTATGAATGCGATTTGTGTAGCTTGACAGGGAACTACAGCTTGGAGATTTACTACTAATCACAGGAGCGGCTTTACTGACCAGATGCGCATGAAAATCACACTCGATTTTTTGCACAGCCCTAATTTGAAGTACACACCAAATGCACATTCAATACAATTAAGCGCACTTATTTAATTAAAGTGAGGCTAGTTTCTAACGGAATCCCTCCTTTAAGAAGTCGGTGATTTTGGAGAGGCTAGCAATAGCTAGCTAGCTTTGAAAGCATAAGAATCCCACTCTCCCTGCAAATCACTCTCCAAAGTCACACCTCCTTCAAAACACATGAATGCACACAGGCAGACCAGAGGCTAAGCAGCGACACGATAAGAGACGGATAAATGCAACGCTGTCAGGTTACCTCATGTCTCATTCACCGGCGAGAAAACATTACAGTATGACGCGCATAATATTACAATAATAACGCCTTCCATTCTCGCTCGTTCTGCAGTAGTGTAATGAATGCTCTGATGACGTATCATGTCTGTGTGAACAGGGTCGCATGGAGGTATGCAAATACATACGTTGACAGGCAGGTAAAACAGCCTATCGTAGCCCTCGGACAGAGGAATATGATTGGACAAACATTTGATGGTCCTGTGCCTTCCACAGACAATAGAAATACATATAAATACATTTAGACAACCTAACTTATTGATTGCTACCAGGTGTAGAGACTTTCAATCAGCACAACATAAAGTGTCTAAATCACCTGCCCTGCCTTTAAAAGGCTAAACTGAAATCGTACGTGAATATTTTTACCTCGTACATGGCTTCGTCTCTGTATGACGGTATATTCTCCACAATGTACTTCACCATCTTCTCTGCATCATTCTCACAGCGACTCATGAATATCCGGAAGGATCCGCCATGCTCCATGAGCACTCGGCCGGCCTCTGTCAGGGCCTGGTGACGCTCTTTCAGCATCGGCATGGGAGTATCGCTGTCTGAGCGCAGGACTTTCGTCAGCTCGGCCTCACTGATCTGAGAGAAGTAAGTGGGGTTGGTAATGGGCACTCCTAAATAAAGACATCACACACATATCATAACGTTAAACATATACACAGTTCTGGCATGAAACTCTAGATGGCGCAGTCCGATAGGTCTAACTCAATATGACATAATGACATCATTATCACATGGCACAGCTGATTGGCTCTCTCCTGTATCGGTGGCCAATGAGCTCGCTGCCCAAAATTCAAATATAGGACTAGTGCTTGCTTCAGAAACCCTCCACCTTCCCCAGCTCCACCTGTATAGAGCTGCTACGAGGTGATTCATGTATGCAATAGGGGGGTTATTTCATGCATGTTATATATGCAGCAGCAGTATTTCTTACATGCTCACAGCAGCATTTTGTGGATGTATTGGCAGTAATGTATCTCAGTACTTGCTCTGCCGCAGCAGCAGCGTGGCAGATCTATTCCACCAAGACCAAATACATTAACATTGTCATGTACATTACCATACTAATCCCTCCGAGAGTTGTCATGACCGAAATAATGTTCTGATCAAATGAAAAGGAGAGACAGAAATCCAATCACCTTCATCCACAGCTCTGGTCACAGCAGCACAGAGAGACATGTACCCTCGATAGGTGTTTCCTCTACACACCACCTCACACTGCTCTTCCTCCCTCTCAGGCCAGAAGGAGAAGTTCATGGTGTCGGTCACAAACACCCAGTTGATGGCTTCGTCTGAGTCTGGCGGAGGGGCCAGAGGATTCATCTTCTTCCAGCCGCTGGCTGTGAACTCCTCGCTCTCACGGAGATCATAGATCATCTGCGCCACACGTTTGACTCCATCTTCAGCCACGAAAACATCTCGACTGCACTCCGCCACAAACTGACCAGACTCTCGAGGGGACAGTGGCTTCTCCATCGGTTTCTGTGTGAGAAGAAATGTTGTTGTGAGACTTGAAATCGCATACGCTTGCATTCTGCACAGTAATGCATACTATTAAAACAAATGCAGTGCCCTCCACTAATATTGGCACCCTTGGTAAATATGAGCAAAGGCGGCTGTGAAAATACATCTGCATTGTTTATCCTTTTGATCTTTAATTTATAAAAATTCACAAAATTCTAACCTATCATTGAAGTTAAACAATCGAGAGTGGGGAGAAATTCTCATGATGAAATAAATGTTTTTCTCAAATACACATTGCACAATTATTGGCACCCCTAGACATTCTTAAAGGGGTCATATGATACTTTTTTAAAGATAATTATTTTGTGTATTTGGTGTAACAGAATATGGTGACATGCTTTAATGTTCAAAAAACACATGATTTTTCAAATACTGTACATTATTATAAGTCCAATATGCCCCGCCTCTCTCAAACGCTTAGTTTTCTACAAGTCCCTCCTTCCGACAAGCGCAGTTTGCTCTGATTGGCCAGCTGACCCAGTTTATTGTGATTGGCCGAACACCGCAAGCCCTGTCGGAAATGTAACGGTCCCTTACCATAATCGCGAGCTCATCTTTCAAAATAAATGCAAAGACAGAACCAGAAAGGGGAACAGAATCGCGTGACAGACACAGTGATGATGCATATGTATTTGCAGTACACAAGCCCCACGTAAGCTCTCCCTCGATCTCTTTCTCTCTCTCCCCACACACACACACGATGCACAAAACTCCGCATTTGAACAATCAATATCAAATACTTAAACTAATAACAAAACAAAACAGTAGCTGATTCAGAAGCGCCAGATTGTCATAGCAAAGTCAGAATTACCTCCTCTCCTAGGTTCACGAAACGGTCGTCATAAAAATGCATTGCTGTTCTGTTGTAAGAAAATCTTAAAGATTCCTAAATGCATCTACTTTCGGAAGGCCAAATAAAGTGCTTTTGCTTTCGCCTAGAAACACACAGCGTCTCTCTGACATGCTGCTTCAACACTAACTGTGGTTACTGAAACCAAGCCTTCTTTCTTTTGCGTGAACATTTGAGCAGCGTTACGCAAATCTTCCCACATAGCGACGTAGAAATGTGGGGGCGTGTTAGAACAAGCCGTTTTAGGGGGCCGTGGCAGAGTCTTAACTTTGATAAAGAATATCTCTTGGTTTTGAGACTTTAGTCTTTGCAAACTTACAGATCTTCTTTATGCACCAATAACACTTGTAACACTCCAAAGAGAAAGGAAAAAAAAAAATAGCATCATATGACCCCTTTAAGAGTAAAATATCTCTGAAGTATATTCACATTCATAATTACATTTTTTTGCAGACAGGGTGACTAGGAGCATGAAATTCTCCAGCCACGACTTCCTGTTCCACAGGATTATAACAATATGAGGAACACATAGGCCAAATTCCTTTAATCATCCATCACAATGAGAAAAATCTAATAATATATTTCTGATGTGCAGCAAAAGATTGTTGACCTTCACAAATTAGAAAGTAGCTGTAAGAAAAGAGCTAAAGTATTGAAAATCCCCATTTCCACCATCACGGTAATAATTAAGATTTTCCAATCAACTAAAGATGTTACAAAACTGCCTGGAAGAGGACGAGGACGTCTATATCGTCCTAATGCATGCTGAGGAGGAGAGTTTGAGTGGCCAAAGACTCTCCAAGGACCACAGCTGCAGAATAGCAGAGATTAGTTTGCCATGGCATCCCAGTACTTGAGATGACATGGACCCTGTAGAAAATGAGTGTGGTGAACTGAAGAGGAGAAGCTGGAATCTGAAGGATCTGGAGAGATTATGTATGACGGAATGGTCTCTGATCTCTTATCACTTGTTCTCTAAACTCTTCAGGCATTATAGGAGAAAACACAGAGCTGTTATCTTGGGAAAAGGACGTTGCAATAAATGGGTGCCAATAATTGTGGCCAACATGAAATACGGAGAAGGCATTTAGTTCACAATGAGATATTGAACCCCACTTTCAGTTGTTTTACTTCCATGAAAAGTTAGAATTTTGTGACTTTTTTGAATGAAAGATCAAAAAGTTAAACAATGCAGATTTATTTTCACAGAAAATTTGCTCATATTTATCAAGGGTGCCAATATTAGTGGAGGGCACTGTATAAGATATGCATTGACAGATGAAGTGTGGTATTACTGGCTCACTGGTCACAGTGGAAAAAGGTCAAGTTGAGCGCATTGCATAGTGGGTTACAGTATTCCACACATGCTGCATCCGAATATACATACATCCCTACTATTTGATAGGCAAAACACTAGGCATGCTACACTAAGTATGTGAAAAGACTAGTACGTCCAAATTCAGTATTTATTAAAATGATCCGAATGATCTTCTGGAGTGTGCATTTAGTGCACACTTTACAATCCCATGAGGCCATGGGAGAGCATTTGTGAATGCATGACACAACTGCTAGGTCACGCGACAATGACAACATGACACATTTACTGTAGTAAGGCTGGATTATAGTCATACAAAATAAAACCATATAGAACTCTTTTTTTAGTCAAAAAGTACTCATTCAAAGAAGTACCTACTCAGTATGTTTTTAGAACGCAGCCATCTGATTAGTTAAGTTGCATACTGTGCACAGCATACTACAAAACTTAACTAACAGTAAACTATTTCACTTACCTGTTTTTTTATTTTATTTAAATAAGTCATTATCGATTAAACGATTCATTAAACATGTTGTAGATATTTAGTTCCTTATTTTATGACAATTTTCTGACCAATTGTAATATTGTCTCTAACATTTTTCCTCGAAACTTGCATTTTGTCATGATGTGAATAGTTAAACTATACTTATTGAAAAGTCCTCGTGTCCACTCAGTTGAAAGTCCTTGTAAATGCAATCAGACAGTCTTGCTTTAATTTAGTCAACGCTCATATCAGCAGAAGTGAGGAGAGTGCAGGAGGTATATGTCAAAGTACACTAGGAGGTATATCAACTGAAGATCAGAATAAAAAGGCTGTGTCTCTCGGAGTAAAACACACAACACACACACACACACTTTAGCTTTTGGTTTCCGTGTTGGGCAAGCTACTTTCTCCCGCTTGTTTTGTTGCTATTTGCTAAAACGCCGCTCTGTAGTAGTGTGACTTGCGGATTGTGTCGGGCCCCTTTGGCTTCAAGCTGACCACAGATGCGCAAAAGATGCGCAAGTATTCGGTTTATAGAAAAGTAGCGAAACTTAAAATATTAAAACTAAACTAAAGTGAATGAATGAAAAGTCGAACACTTGGACCTATTGCAGTAAATGTTGTCCTGTGCTCCTGCTCTGCACATTTATGCAGTGCAACATGTGAAAAGTTCAACTGTTGCCTCAGACATGTTTGCACTTGGATGAATACCATTTACATGTATTTCGTGAACAGTTATTTATTTTAAGATTGTATTTTGCACCAGACCTTATACTGATTTGGCCAATTAAGCCACAATTAATGTCTAATGCAAATATCTCGCAAATGTGTAACTAAGATTAAAACACCACAGGGGGTCTTAACATATATGCTACAAACTTAATGTATATGCATGCTACAATGAAAACGGTGTCGGACAATATCTGAACTTTTCTTTATCATAAACAAGGTGTGAAGTCATTACTATCGTGCAAAAATATCCGAGGCAAGCTGAACTTTTCCCATTTTGCATTGCATGTTTAGAGCAAACAGAGCAGGAGCACAGGACAAAATGTACTGCAATAGGTCCAAGTGATCGATTTTTTTTAACATGTCTGCAATCAATCTTTAACCCCCTTCTAATGATTTAGATTGGCAATTGATAATACACCGTACAATGGCATTCTATAGAATTAGAACTACTCAATCTCACACAAAAGAGAAACAGATCTGGACAGTATGTCATCCTATAATCAAAATCAGAAAATTATTTTGCATATAGAAAATCAAGCCTGTTTTTTTTGGGCCATAGAGACTCTGGTTACATCACTTTCACAATAATTAAGCACATCCTACCATTGCCAGTAGTTTAGTGCAATGCCAAGTCTCATTCGGACAATGCACAAAAACATCAGTTGTAGGCCTATACGGTTGGTATATGTTTTTAATTAATTAATCCAGACATGATTTTCATTATATAGTACTGACACCATTTTAAAAATCATACCACGCTGGAAAAAAATGGCAATTCCTTTATTTCAGACAAATGACAAACTCTACAAATGTGCCTGGTTGGAGAACTTTAGAGACAATTAGAGTAAAAAAATAAAGAGAAGAAAAATAAAACAAAGAATAGGAGCGTGAGAATTATTGTCCTGCTCTGACACAAATAGTCTAAAACTTCAAATCCACTTTTTTTTCCTTCTCTTCTTTAAAAAAAAAAAAAAAACCTATTGAGGGCCATCTTTAAGGATGGCAGACCTACAAAAAATTCCAGAGGTAGAGCAAGCTTTTTTTCCCCCCAACACTAGATTTTAAAAACCAAGCAACAGACAGGAGATAAGCAATACAAAAAAAGTACCTGGTGAAAATATGATCTGTATTTCTGAGGATAAAACATTACACGCATGGAACAGAGAGAGTAATCATTTTCCATAGTATCATTGGATATTTACATTCCATTCTCTATCTAACGCCATTTTAGAACGCTCAGAAAAACAAGAGGTGTAAAAAAAAATTATAATAATAATTGTTGTGTGACTGTACATTTTGGATCAAGAGTTTGGAATAGTGGAAGAGTATCAGAACTCACAAAACATTCACTCCAAAAGGGAAAACAACAACAATGTCCTGTTGAACAGCAGCTATCTGCTCATCCAAGATTTCTGTGAAGTGACTGTTGGCCCATATAAAATTAACATTTATAAAAACAAAGCAAAAAAAAAAAAACGAACAACCCCACAAAATCCACAATCAAGGACACCCAGAAGGCTCGGGCTGGTTCGATTCTATGATTCATTCCTATGAAGGGGACAGACGGACGCGTCAGGTGTCAGGCCATCACGTGGGGACAGGACTTGAGCTGCAGCTGGATGGACATCCTGAGAAAGGTGGGCTGGTCAGTTCTGCCGTCCCAAGAGGTGCAGAGCACTGGAGAACAAAACACGTGAGAGAAACGATCAGTCAGCAACAGTGCTGTAGCTCACTGGGATTAGAGTACCAACATTTCAGTAGTCTGTACCAATACCAGTAAAGCTCTATGGCTCTCAGTACCAACTTCACTACCACAGCAAACACTATTGTAGTTTATTTAGCTGGTAACACTTTATTTTAAGAATCAATTCTCACGGTTAACTAGTTGCTTATTAGCATGCATAGTACTAGCATATTGGCTGTTTATTAATACATATAAAGCCTTATCGGCATGCTTTTTAGGTCTTAATTGCTGCTTATTAATAGTTAGTAAGCTAGTTGTAAGTTTAGGTATTGGGTCAAAGTAGGAGTTTATTGAGGGGAAACTCTTGATGGTGAATACGTGTTCCCTAATCTAAAGTGTTACCAGTTAACTTTTTTGAAAATAAAAATGTGTTCGTTATTAATGCTACAACACATGAAAACTTTAGTATGTAGCCTTCAAATATTGTCAATACTTAAAGGGATAATCCACCCCAAAATGAAAATTTTGTCATTAATCACTTACCGCCATGTCGTTCCAAACCCGTAAAAGCATCGTTCATTTTTGGAACACACCAATTTAGATATCTATCTCCGCATCACCGTAGCGCCATTTTGGAGAGTATCCATTGAACATTAACAGCGTATGCTATTCTGTGTCAGCCGCCCTGCACGGATGCGCTGTTTGCGTTTGGTGCGGCTGACATAGACATAGTATATAGTATACTCAGTTTGCGTTCAGTGCATACTCTACAAAATGGCGCTATGTTGAATAAATTGACGAATTGTTGAATAAAGTCATTCTTTTTGTTTTCTTCGCATACAAAAAGTATTCCGTGCTCATAACTTACTGTTGAAACCCTGATGGCAGTGACTATCATGACGATGGCTTGCATACTTTTCTGGAAACCTTGCCGAGACAGTGTAAGTTACTTGATAGTCTATGGGACAGTCACAAGCCTCCGGGTTTTCATCCAAAATATCTTAAATTATGTTCCGAAGACGAACAAAGCTTTTACGGGTTTGGAACAATATGGGGGTAAGTGATTAATGACAAAAAATGTATTTTGGGTGGAGTAACCCTTTAAACACAAGATCTAGCTGACATATCAGATTTGTGCCACGTCTGTTGCGGTGCTCGATGTTGTGATAACCATCGCAATTTCAGATTCACCTTACGGTCATCACTTCTGAAACTTTGCAGTGTGAAAAGTAAAACTTATTTAAAATTATGAATAGGTTAAATACAGAAAGATTTTCATTCCCCAATGTTTTTTCTGGTTTGAAGCATAAACTCACTTAATTTTGCACAATTTACATTTGCATGTCAAGTAAATGCTGATTGATTGATGAATAAAATAATGTTTTAGTTTTTACATAGATATGAATTTAAGGGTTTCTGCTCTGCTTTAATACCTTTTTAAAGGTGAATTAAGACTTTATAAGACCCACAGAAACCCTGTTTATAATCAATGAAGCTGATTTCACTTTGGTTCAAACACAGCACAAGCTTAATGACGGAGTAAAAAAAAAAAAAAAAAAGGTCTGCAGATACTGCATAATACTTCTTATTTACATTGTTTATACTTTGTCGGTTATAATGAACGCAATCTCACGTTAAACTCAGAATGAAGGAGATTCTGACTTAAACACCTCTGATTGGCCATTGTGTTCAAGAGATCAACAAACATGTCTGTGATTGGCTACAAAGCTCAACACTGCAAAACACGTTAGCTGCGTCCAATTCTGGCCGTGTCAGGGGCTCCTTCAAAAGCGGCCTCAAAAAATGCCTCCTTCGTTTCCCAGGGTATAAATCAGGGGTGGCGAACTCTGGTCCTGGAGAGCCACAGCCCTGCATATTTCAGCTCCAACCCTAATTAAAACTCAACTGCCTGTAGCTTCCTAATAACCGTTAAGACCTTGATTAGCTTGTTCAGGTGAATTTGATTAGGGTTGAAGATAAACTCTGCAACAGTCTGCGGTCTCTCCAGGACTCGACTCGTTCGCCCAACCTGGTATTAAATGATACCAAAACTGTGACGTATCCTTCATTGCCCAGGCTACCGAGATTCATTGTGCGCCGATGACAACAGGATTTTTTGAGAGAAAACACTGGATTACACTTTTAACTGCAAGTGTTGTGTTTTAGCTTCCTCTGCGTAAAGGCTGGCATTGTTACATCTTTGAAATTGTAGTATCGACTTGGTACTGAAGTCCCGGTACGTTTGCCAACACTAACTGAGCTGTGAACTGCTCAAGTCGTTGAATGCGTCACACACCTGTTCTGTAACAGGTACTGAGCGTTCTGGATCTGGTCTTGGGTTCCGGTGATGGTGATGATGCGGTCCTCAGAACCCTGCAGGGGCTCGTCGATTTTGATCGAGGCTCCGGACTCATGGCGAATCTGCTTGATCCTCTGACCGCCTTTACCGATGATGGATCCCGCCAGCTGAGAGTCACAGCAGAGCGAGGTAAACACGTGTTTCATGTGTAAAGCGCATCGCATTACGAGTGATTTACTCACATCTTTAGGAATCGTCACTTGTGTGGTGATCACAGGATCTTCACTGTAACTGCTCCTTCCACCTGAGCATAAAAAGAGAGGGAAAGCATCATAATGGGAGATTTACAAGTTACAGTAATTTACAATTACTGGAGAATATAAAAAAAAGTCAGCTGGCCTTCTTTATAATAGGATGGAATACTTACCAGACTGATAAGAGGAATTCCAAGATGAATTGTTGTCTGATTTAAAAAAAAATTAAAAAATTAAAAATTAATGGTAAATCTTTTGTAAAGATGATGACTTGTGTAAACTGGGCCACTCTTTCGATAAGTCTTTTCGATGTCAAAAAGTGTCTCAATTTAGTTGAATTCACTCAGTAAATATTTAAATCAGAAACATCATGTAAAACTGTAACTGTAAAATCTGCAAAACACTTATTTTTGGACAAACAAAATAGCTTTTTTTTTTTTAAGATTAATTCCCCCTTAAACAGCATGTAAAAAATAAATAAAAAATTGGTTGCTTCACATGTTGTTCTAATGGCGTGTAGTGCTCAGCCAGAGCAAGTTCGTCAGTAATTGATAAAAGGTTTTCAAAGGCCTTGATGGGGCTAAACATGACTTAAAAGGGGGAAAAAAGCCTGAGCCAGATAGCATTTATTTATTTAGCATGTATTTAAAGACAAACTTACCGTATCCATCATTCTGCAAAATAAGAGAGAAGAAATGTGAGAATCAAAAACCTAAACATAATAAAATTACAAAAAGACTGAATACTGACCATGCTGCCTCCATAACGATCGTTGCGGCCTCGTCTTTCCCCCCTGGAGAGAAAAAAAGCAAAGCAACAAGCAGCTATCACCACATCCTACTATAACAAATACTGTTCCACAACACAAAGCCAAGTGAAAACAAACAACGCAGATCCAGATTAAAAACTTACTGCCGGCGTTCATCCATGTGGCCACGCTGAGATCTGTAGGAGTACTGATCATCACTGTCAAAACAAAGAGATACAGCATCCATAAACTGTCAGGCAACACAAATCAATACTTAATGATAAACCAAACTAAAAATTCTCGGCTAAAACCAAAAACAGATGACGTAAGTGTATGTCTCACCTTCTCCTGTGGTGTGGCTGTCCCATGGGCATGTTTCGTGGAGGACGACTCCCTCCTCTTCCCCCTCTCTGGGAAGGAGGGGGGCCCCTGCGTGGGCTCATGTCATCATAGTCTCTCCTGTTTTGCATGTGGTGTCCGCCACGACCCCCGCTGGGGGGCATTCGATCAAAGCCTCCGCCGCTGCCACGCCCCCTTGAGGAGAAGCCGCCCATAGGCCGACGGCCCCGATCTTCATGCATCACACTGAAGCCGCCGTAGTCATACGTCTCATCGTAAAAGTTAGGGTCGTACTGCTGAGCTCGACCTTTAATGGGAGCCTGGAGAGACAGAGAGAGCTCATGAGAAACATGTCTAATGACACCTGGACAAACAGCACTGGCAAACTAGGGGTGGCCGACATGGCAAAAATACCATATCACGATTCACTATTTTATCCCGATTCTTTGTCATGCTGGTTTTACTATTTTCAAAACTAATTCCCTATTTTAAAATCAAATCCTTACAAAGTAACAACAACAACAAAATGGCGGATATTTAGGCCAAAGTGGGCGAAGATAAAAATCTGTCATTATTTTATCTTTGCTATTAAAAAATAAGAACAAAGATACACATTAAAAATACACATAACATACAAATAAAACAGTGTTTTATTTTCAGGTACAAATGGTGCAATTTAGCAGGAGCATTCACAAAATTGAATGAACAAATATAAAAATAGAACATAGATTGATTCCTATTAAAGCAACTGTATTAAAAGGTGAAGTGCTATAATCAGGTCCCCGGTGCATCTACCAACCACGGAAACGTGAAAAAGATTAACCCAGTAAATTTGTTTTGATAAGCCTTTTTCTGCAAGAGTCTGAGAAAACGAGCGCGTCTGATTTCGCTCCGTTGGTGACGTGGCAAAGGGATCTCATTATAATATTAACACCCCTTAATCTGTAAACTTCCACTCAAAGCACCGTCATTTTGATTTCGCAAGCAAAAACGGTGTACCATCTCTAATGCCATGGCGAAAGTTTGAGAAAAACATGCTAACTGTTCTGTCTTTGGGTGCACAGACGAGCACAGAACACTGTTTTAGAGTCCCAGCCTCAGAGGAGACAAAAAAGCAGTGAATTTATTGATTTATTTACTGAATATTGCTGCTGCCACACAGATCTAAAATAAACAAGCGATTTATTTCCCAGCTGTTTACCTCACAGACATAACCGAAGTTTTTGTACTCAGGTGGGTTTTAACGTAATCTGGTTTGAATGAGAAATTAGTTGTACTGCATGCTTGGGACAGCCCTTCTGTGCGTGTGCTTCAGAGGTGTGAACTCAGGAAAACCTTATATATGAAGTTTAACTAAATATGGTTTAAAACGCCTGATTCAGCGCGATAAACATGATAATTCAGACACCAAAAACAGGTTGTTTTTTAGCTATTGGTTCGCGCTGTATGGCACAGCTCTATCTGAAAATGGGTCTAGTGGTTTGTGTGAAGACAGCAGGCTAATTGCATTTAAAGAGACAGGCTTGCAAAACAGCGTGTTTCTGCTTCCACTCAAAATAGGCATTTTAAAAATGATATAATAAATGATCTGTGGGTATTTTCAGCTGAAACTTCACAGACACATTCTGGGACACCAGAGACTTATATTACATATTGTTAAAAAGGGGCATAATATGTCTCCTTTAAAGTTTTACAGTCAAGAGTAGTGAGGGATTTTTCTCTTTGTGTTTTGTTGTTTTAACATTAACGTAAGAGTTCACCCAAAAATTTAAAATCTGTCATCTGTCTGTCAATTCTGTCATAGTGTTTTATTTTTATACCATCATTTACTCACTCAAAATTAGTTTTAAACCTGAAAGTGTTTCTTTCTTTTGCTGAACATAAATGCTATTTTGAAGAACATGGAAAACCAAACAGTTGCTGGTCCACAGCGACTTCCATAGTATTTTTGGTTTTCACAAACGTGAAAGGCGTGAGTTTTCTATACCAGCAATATTGGTACACACATTCTTCCGAATATCGTTTTGTGTTCGCCACAGACAAAGAAATCATACAGGTTTGGAACAGCATGCAAGTAAATAATGACAGAAATAAAATTTTAGGGTGAACTATCCCTTTAATGACAGTCGGCTGCATGTTTAATACTGTCCCTTTAAGACCAGCACGCATCTAATATACAGACACGCATCCGTTCTTCTCTCAACTGCTTACTTTCATTTTAGACAGAAGCTATGTAAACTTTGGGGTGTTTTTGACAGATAGCCGCAAAAGATAATTAGTTCCGTAATCAGCGATGTTTACCAGCGGGTTTTAGGACTTTGTGTGTTCACTTTGGGTTAGGCGGCTTAGAAAAAAGCACACGTCAGGGAAAACTCTGGGGAATGAAACAGGCTTTTACAAGACATTGCAAATAAGCTACTTTGTGACTGCGAATAAGTGCAGGTCCTGTGAGAGTACCTCTACTGTGCGTAACACTTTCGGTATGTATTTGCAGAAACAGACATGAGACAGATGTGCCAGAACTGCAACTGATAGAATGTGAACTGTACGATACTACGATAATTCTTCAAAAGCAGATTGTGGAGACATTTTTATCGTCCACAATCAAAAATCGTAATATCGCACACGCCTATGTCTACAACAGTCGAATTCGGACCTCCCAATGAGCTCAAGCATGGTCTTTAATGCACTCCACAACCTGCTCCGCTTTGCCCCCCACGAGCACCACGCGGTCTGTGGACTGAGGACAGCACTCCTGAAAGAGCTTGATGGTGGTCTGGGTGCTCTGGAAGAGAGAAAAAGTTTTGATTAGCACAGGAAATTCATAATTTGTAGTTCAAATTCTCTTCTCAATGTCTTACTTCACGAAGTTCCTTAATCTTGGCGCCCTTCACTCCAATGATGCTCCCAGCTAGACTCTGATGGATGAGCATCCTCAGTTCGCAGTCAAAGTCCACACCATTATGATGTTGATACTGTCGAACCAATCAGAGAGGAGAATCACATATGTAATTCAAATAATCATTAACATACAGATAGGGTACAATGGGGCTAAAGGCCCACCTTAAGAAAAACTTTTTACCCCAAATATTATTTTTAAAAACTGTTGCTTTAATTATCTTAAACAAAACTGAAAATCATAAAGAAGACCTTCGTCTCAAAATATATGCATTAATTTTAGCACAGAATCAACTTTGCACTGCTGCACGCGATCGTGTCAAAGATCAGACAAATATACACGTGCATCTTGAAAAGCGATGTTTGGAACGTGGCTAGCCACGTTTGTGCCATCTAGTGTTTAGATGAAAATACTACAAAGGCGCATAAATTCGAATTTTGTACTTAAATATAATCAAAATTCAAATTATATTCTATTTTAAAATGCATAATTTCAGTTAGGGGGGGAAAATATTTTGGCTTCTTTTTAGGCCACAAGAGGGCGCATCGAGCAAAATACTAATGCACGTTTCTTCAAAGCAATAAAACATGACTATCTGTGAAAAAAGTGCAAAATGTTTAAAATAATTTTTATAAACCAATTATAATTAAGTTTCTTAAACAACTATAAACAAAACAGCATCGTGCATGTATGCATAGTTTAATACAAAGGGCGAAAAGCCAATCACACAGAGTACATTTTTCATTTCAAAACACGAGTTGCAGAGGGATGGGGGAAAAAACTCCGCCATAAAGTCTCGAGATATGTTTTTTCAAAGTTAAACTTGCATTAATTTTACATGGCTTTCTAAACATGCGGCTCTTTTGTGCGAGAAGCGAGTACAACGGTGATAGATGTCCCTCTAGAAAACACGATAAATATGCGTTCTGTGTGAACGGCTTGGTTTCGGTTTTGACATAAACAAGATCTTCTCTGTATTGATGTTCTAATTTTTCCGGAATTTTTTTAATGAACAACGCAGCAGCGCATCTAGTGGCTTCAACTGGATAGACTAACAAAAAACATTATAATACAACAACACTTACATCGTCATTGCATCTCATGCACCACTGATAAGGCTGCCTCAACGCACACCTAAAATTCGAACGCAACATTTTTGCATTGGAATGTGGATTTTTATTTTAAATTCGACAAATATTCGAAATTTAAAAAAAAAATTGACAGCCCTAATACACACATTGGTTGTTTTTTTTGTATACACTGGACATATTTAAGAAAACGTAAATAAAAATATATATATGAGTGTAATGGTCCATGGATTCATACTGAATTTTTGGCAGGGGTCTTTTGGTTCGACACACATGTATACTGACCAAATTAAGCATTGTTTTAACCAATGCACATGCAGAACTTCTCTGTTAGGAATAGATTTTGAAACTAAGAGCTTAAAGGGGTCATATGATGCCATTTCAACTTTTCCTTTCTCTTTGGAGTGTTACAAGCTCTTGGTGCATAAAGAAGATCTGTAAAGTTGCAAGACTAAAATCTCAAATCCAAAGAGAAATTCTTTATAAAAGTCAAGAGTCAGCCACGCCTACCTAAAACTGCTTGTTCTAACACGCCCCCACATATATACATCACTATGTGGGAAGATCTGCATAACGTCACCCAAATGTTGGGTCACACAAAGCGCGGTAACTTTGTTGCATTTCATTACCCAAATACCTAAAATAAATGTCTGTTTAGCAACACAATCATATGACCCCTTTAAGAGTTTCACCCCTTAGATGGGAAAATACTGTCTATACAAGTATACTGTAAGTTTGGAAAAGCATCTAAAAATAATGGAACAACAGAGTAAGCTGCAGGAAAAGTGCACAAATCCAAGTTTTCCTAAACATTTTTAAATATGACCAAGATTTAAAATATACATTATACTTTTAAAATTATAGGAAACTACTTTAAAATAAGGAATTATATGTATTAATTTAAGGGTTTTGTATGTTTTAGAAATCTTAGTCAAAAAAAATGTAAGAACATATAAATTTAATTTGTATATTTAAGGTTTTCAGTCACACTTTATTTTTAGGTCCAATTCTCACCATTAACAAACCAAACAAACTATGACTTTTGCCTCAAGCAACTAATTTGCTGCTTATTTATGTTGTAAGGTCAGTTACTACGTTGAGGTATTGTAGTAGGGATGAATGATTTTGGGAAATAAAATCTATGCGACTTTTTTTTTTACCAATATTGCGATTGCGATTTAATAGGCAAATTATTTTTTAAATTTCTTTATGTTCTGTATTATTCAACAAAAGACAAGCTATAAATCATTGTATAATATTACCAACACAATATTAGATAGATTAAACAAAAATGTTATTTTCAGTAGGCCAGGCCTATATGTTATGATGAAATTAGGTGAAGCATGAATTGATATGAATGACATTTTTATTTAAAAACTACAATCACAGTATATTGGCTGATTTGTTGAACTTCCAACCTTGTAAGCATGTAGTAATTGTTTAAATAAGCCTGGTGTAAATATTAATATGAAAGTCAGTAACAAATCCCATAAACTAAAGTAGATTGCAGAAATATACAAACAAATCTGTTGCTTTACCACACTACTTTAGGTCATTCAAAGTCACTGTAATAAACATATGTAAAAACATGTGGACTGCACTAAACGCTGTCTGTTAACTTTAGACCATGCAGTGGTTCTCAAACTTTTTTGGTCAAGCCCCCCTTTAAACCTATAAAAAAAAAAACTGCCACCCTTTCCCAAATCCCCATTCCACCTCAGACAACCAAATAATTTCACTAAACATTATGAAAAAATGTATGCTTTTTTAATTAAAAAAACCTACAGGGAAAAAAAAAAAACACCTGCATCACTTGAAAAATTGAAAAATAGCATAGAGAGAATAACTGTTATTATTAGTATTTCTCTCTCTGTTGTTTATTTATTTTTTGTGGGTTTCTTGCTGTCTGCTAAGGCATGGGACACACACAGGCTTTCCTCCTCACCAAACGACATTAAACACGTGTCTACACCGGATGCGAGCGCCAAAATACAGTAGAACCATTATAATCAATGACGCTGTGTACACTGGATGCGGCGCGACAATAAACTGATGCCTTGTCTATGTATGACGTACTGACACAAAGTTAAAATGATTTGCAACGGCCGCTTTTTCGCGTCCAGTGTAGAGCTGTTGCGTTGCGACGCGTCAACTGTTTTTGGTCCGGTATAGACACGGTGACTGAAGCCGAGAGCACGATATGCCTCGTCATGTTTTTTGCATTTGCTTGTGAATGACCAGCCCTGCCGGGGTCTGTGCGACTTCTCTAGGCTTTTCTCTTCGCTTTCACAAAACCGATCCATCCCCATTTAAGTAGTCCTGTGGCTGTTTCCGGTTTTTCTTTTCTTTTTCTGCTGATGGCCAGCGCTCGATTGAAGCAGCTGCTTAACCGATGGGTGTGTGTCAACAAAGATGCGGAGCTATATAAGAGAGCTGGCGGACGTCTCCTAAGCTTTCTCTCGCCGTAACTTGATGTATACACCGATCGATCTTCAAGGCGCACACACCTATTTACTCTCGCGTGGCACGGTGAAGCGTTAATCGCAGCCTCTGCAGATGAAAAATCGCGTTCTTCAATATCGCGATATTATCGCAAAATGCAATGGTAGGGCTGCACGATTAATCGAAAGCGATTGTCATGCGCATTTTGATAGTAATGCCAGTTCTGAAATCAGCAGTAAATCATCACGTGCTTTCAGATGGAGCAAAATTTACTACACATAACCATAGTTCACTGACAAGTTACGCAAAAAAAAAAAAAAAAAAAAATTCTCGCAGACGATTTATTGCGTGATTATTGGAAATGGAATAAACGTTGCGATAATGACAGTGTTGCATATCTTCTCCGTGAAATACGGCTCGTGAAGTAAAGGCTGCCATCTGAAAGCATTGTCAAATACAAAATTTATAACATTTTTAATCATAACGGCAGTCGAGTGTTTTAAATAAATCCTTTTGTGAGATGATGTGGCTTCTTACACAGAATAAGGCACGCAACATATTTAATAGTATTCTAAGCAGTGATAAATTAAAAAAACAAGAAATTCACATGTTAGAAGTTAAAATTCAATGTGACAAACTGCATTTTTTTTTTTAAAACTTCACTCTTTTTCCCCCCTTTTTCCAGAGTAGGTATGACCTTCAGTAATATCTCAGCCACCGTGGGAATATCTGCACTGACGCTTAGGATTCTGTCAAAGTAATGAATTGCATTCCACGAGAAGAGAGAAGAGAAGCGATATTAGCAATACATACAGCCCGAAGAGTAACATCAGTGCTTTTGTTAGTGCATTTAACATTGAGAAGAGGAGACAGACCCCAAAGAGTCATGGAGTCATGCACTCCTTTGTCAAAGGGGAGTGGAGAACCCAGGAAAACAAAGAAAAACAAACTGAAGCTCCTGCCCGTTGCGGAAATGTCAAGATACAGGGAAGGTCAGAGTTGTAGCGTGACAGGGGGAGATACACATGAATGAAGCAGGAGCTCCAGATCCAGCAGAGAAGAGCAGAGACAGACGAACAGACTGAGTAAAGTTCAAAAGTCAAACACAACAGTGAAATAATACAACGGACAGAAGGGAGAAATGTAATTTACACTGCCCCTTCACCCTCAACAAATTCATCCTTGTATTAGCAAGAAAACTTTCAAATGAGAACTGTGGAGAAAGCACATTTCCCAAAGGTACAAAAAAAGCGTTTCTGTCATAGGAGAGGGGAAAAGGGTGGGAAAGGGCTTCCTTACATGACAGAAAAGGCATTTGAACACAGTAAAACAGTTAATAATGATAGTCATGGCAGCATCATACTCATGTTTCATGGCAGTAAGGGAGTAGTTTGTACATTAAGGATGTTAAAACAGTTCTGATATTGGCAATAACAGAGCTGATATGACTTGGAGGTTGGAGTATCTGAGTGGCACGTACCGCTCGGGCCCACTGCTGTCTGGGACTGACACAGTAGCATTGTACTGCAGGGGGCGGGGCCAAGCAGCCAGAGCAATCAAGCACACGGATGTCAATCAAGTAAGCCGCCCAATAGGAAGGGCGCGATTATGGGTGTGGCCAACCAGGGAGTCAGGAGGTCAGGCGGCAACGCAGGTGGGCGGTACAAGTCGATCCGGAATATAGGAATTGGCCAAAAATGAACAGAAAAATAACAAGGAAAAGGGGAGAGGGAGTGGAAGAGGAATACATTTTTAAATTGGAAACACTTTCAGGTGTGACTTTTCAATTCTCATAATGTTGGAGGAGAATGGAGAACAGGAGAGGAACAGAGATTATGAGAATATGTACTAGGCCAGTATCAAAGATTCATATACTCTTCAACTAACTAAAGAGTACAGTAGAATGTGGGGTATTTATGATACGAAGCACAGCTTTTGTAACAAACTGCCTTGGTTCCACAAAATCGATTTTTATTTTTTCCCCCTTGGGCTGATTTTAAAGTGTTCTGTTGGCTTTAATACATATTCTAAAATATAACCCAGTTCTACAGACATGTGAGCTCCACCTACCATAGTTCATGTGCGTAGAAAGAGTGAGAATGTGCAAACTAAACGGAAGAGTACTCACATCTGTGCGCAGAGCTTTAATATTCTTCCCACCCTTTCCGATCACCGCTCCAGCATTCTGGAGAGAAGAGTCGATCAGCATTGAGGGACAGGAAGAGAAACTAAACTCAAAAGTGATGGGAAAACCAGCGCATTACTTTGCTCTGTAGCAGAATTCGAAGCTCCATCATGTCGTCAGAACCTCGGGAGCGCTTATGAGGCTTGTCCTCCTCCATATCCTCAGCGGAACGCTTACCTGAAATCCATTTTACATGGAAAAGTTACAGTGAAACAAAATTACGATTTTTTTTTTTTTGGAAAAACTATGCATAATTGGGCCTTTTGCACCGCTTTAGTTTCAGAACTAAATGTACAGTACTAAAGTACTGGGACGATTTTGCACGAACTATTTCCCAGTACCATTTAAAGGGTTGCATTCGCACCGAGAGTGTACTAAGAAGTGACGTAAGCCGGCCGACAGCAACGTCATATGTGCGCGGCGTTCAACAACAAAAACAAAGAACAACATTAACAACAGGAGGATGGAGGACGGAGGACGCTGTGATCGGAGCTGTGTTTGTTGTCTCCAACGACAACTGGCAGTGCTACATTTGCTACAAGTGCCTGCACTTCAGCGTCCGTCCATCTATCGCTGTTCTCCATACTTGCGAAATAAGTTGACAATGTTTACAGTATGTTTACACGGCGTTTTAAATCATGGCGGGTGAAGGCGTTTTCATACACATTTGGCCAATCAATGTCTACTTACATCACAATTAGTACCAGTTGTGCTGGTTAGACACTGCTCCGGAGTAGGAGCTAATTGGGCTGTTTCCGAAATTGCCCCCTATACCCTTAAATAGGGCACTTTTTGAGGGGACAGCCATTTTTAGTGGTGTCCGAAAGCTTAGTGGACATTATTGAGTGCACTCATTCAATCCCACAATGAACTGCAAAAACGAGTGTACAAACTGGTGCACGCTCAACGGCTGGAGAATGCCCATAATGCACCGTGAGAGTCACGCGCCGAATGAATCCCCGCATCTCGCCAGAAGATGGCACCCACAGCTGAATAATCAATCCGTTCATTTATACAAAGCGCTCAGCCATGGCGTACAGCATAGTGTACAACACAGGTATAAATTCATTGTAAACTGATTATTAAATTGTTTAACTAGGGTTTATACATAATTTCCGTGACAGAGTTCAAGATAAATCCTATAATCTTACTACTGGAGCTGCTAATTTGCCAGTTTCAAATGATTAATAAACAGCAAGCACAAACTATGCAAAAGCCTTTCGCGGGGCATTCTTCCGGGCACTGAGTGTCCGAATTCATACTCGTTTTCACCCGCCTTCTAGTGAACTGAATTAGGGGACATATGTAGGGAATAGTGAATGAGGGTATAGGGGGGCGATTTCGAACATCCTTGGTTCTCGAAAAAAAAAAGGCAGGCGCGGTACCTAAAACCACACCAGTTCCGGCGGTGCGCAAAAGCAAAAAGGGGGTAGTTCAACAATTTAGTTCTGGTACTTATGAATAGGTTCCCGTGGTGCGCAAAGGCACCCTAATAACATCTAAACATTGGTCCATTTTGATTTATGTTGCCTTACAAATAAAGTAAAAATATATCACGGCTGATACCATTACTCTCTTTGGTGCTGAAAGTTTCATCTTCGGAGTCATTTTCGGGAATCCCCATTATCTATCTAACAAGCGGAGATGAACAGCCTGTCTGTCAAAAACGGATGCCAAGGGAAAAATCCACATGTTATGCAGAATGAAAAATATACATGGCCTAATAGGATGCTATAGTCCAATTATTCAGAATGAAGGAGTGCTCTGCGTATGCGGAGCATGAATGGGGCGAAAAAAAAAAAAAATGAAAAACATATATAATGGGTTACCAAATCGCTAACAAATCTAGGTTCTGGTAGGTGTTCTCCAACAATGCACTGAAATGCAACTACAATAAATATTCAACTCAAGTATTTACTGCCTGGTAAAGCATTGGAAGACAAACCTACACTTGCGTTGTGTCTCAACCCCTATTAGGCTGCCTACCTAGACAGCACTGTGTGCACCACAAGGGCATATGAATGCTCAAACTCGCCTGTGATTCGCCAAAAGCTTTCTAACGATGAAGCTCGCGGGGTTTGATTACTGTGAAATGAACTCGTTAGTCGCCATCTTCCTGTACTGCTCAGCTGGCTGACTGGCTAATTAACAATAGCGTTTCAGGAAGCTAACGAGCTAGCTAACTACCATAAAGTATATTTTATCATCAAGAATACTCGTATTTATTACGCCTCGAGGCAAAAACATATATATACACAAGTAGAACAAATAAAAGAAAAACACTTCTTATGGCAATTGTGGAAATTACAGTACCGTTAAATGATTAAGGTTGTTAGTTTGCTTTCGCTAACAGATGAAGCTAACTTAGCTATCGCAAGAAAACATAATGCTAATTGCGACCGCGTGCACGAATAAGTACCTCAATAATTTAGGATTGTGAAACTGTTTGACACAAGAGCATACGAGTTACTTGCGTAAAAGCGATGATAAAGGGATTTTAGTATCAGGAAATGTAAAAAACCCGACCTGTTCCTGTCGTACTCCCCCTTCAACAACAGTGACGCACTAAATCTAACGCCGCTGCAGCGCGGACCAATGAAAGCACCGCCCTCCATAGAAGAAACGCGCTCTGATTGGTCCAAACTGCAGCTTAACCGAAACTCCAGCAGTGTCACGGACAATTATTGGTCAAAAGAAACGTCAATCTTTTAAGAACGCTTTTTATGATTGGCTAGCACGACTGCTTGGCATTTCGCAAAGCGCAGTCTCTTTTTGATACGAGGTAAATGTGATGGGGTTTTTTTTTTGCAAGTTACTCAATGAAGTATTAATAAAGTAAATGAGTCGCTGTTAAGGCGTCACAAGAAGACCTGTAGTGTAGGTTATGGCACCAATACACTCACTAGAACGAAGCGGCGTAACGTTACGCAAAGACACCATGCAGCCTGCACGTGGAGTGATTGTCTGGTAAGGGCTCTGCTTCGTCTAGTCATAAAAGAGATCAGCATTGCAGCATCTATCTATCCATCTATCTATCTAACTATCTATCCATCCATCCATCATGTGCCAAAAATGCTAGAAACATGCTAAAAACATGGTAAACATTTTCTAAACATACTAATTCATGCTAGCAATGTGCTAAAACATGCTAGAAACATGTTAGCAACATGTTAGTAACTTGTTAATCATGCTACCCCAAACATGCGAGAAACCCCCTACAACACTGAGTACACTAGCAAACCGAATAACATTCACCTAAGCAACCAACCAGGACCCTAGCACCGTGTAGTAAAACCCTAGCAACCATTGAGTACTGTTTACAACCGCATAGTTACACCACAGTACCTAGCAAACCGCATAGGCACACTCTAGCAACGGACTGGGTTATCTATAAACTGCATGTAAACACCATAGCAACCGCCACCCCTATGTACCCTAGCAACACATAGCAACAACCCAGCTACCTAGCAACCGCATAGTAAAACACTCTAGCAACCACCTGAGTACTTAGCAACGGCTAGCAACACCTTCGCAACTCACCCAGCTCCCTAGTTAACAAATCGCAACCCCTGTCAAAACCCCTAAAGACTAGCAAACGCATAGCAGCACCCGTGCAACAATCGGGGGGGCCCACCTAAGCACTGCAGAGCAACAGCATAGCAACCACCCCAAGTACCATAGCAACCACATAGCACTAACTAGAACACCCCAGGACCCTAGAAAAACAACACTAGCAAACCACCCCACGGACCTACGAGTTCTGTTTTTCTATGATGTTCTTCTGATAGAATGTTTGCCTTCAAAAAACATTCAACTACTAAACTGAAAACTTTCAAATTCCAGCTTTTTAAAATTTTACAACTTTATGGCTAGGCTTTTGCAAGCCAACTTAAAAGTTTGTTCTACGAACTGTACTATCTATCTACACGTGAGATGTAATTAGGAGCTAGTAATTAACACTTTGAGAGTAATTTACCAACAATGTAAACAGTATTGTGTCGTGTAATACCATGTAATCAGTTACCAAATGTCATGCATGCTTTTTATTGAAAAGTGTTAAAACTGACATTTATTATTTAGCAGACGCTTTTATCCAAAGCGATTTACAAACGAGGACAACAGAAGCAATCAATTGTAGTATTAAATAACTAAAAACAGATCCAAAACTAAAAACTAAAACTTTATAAATACTACCAATACACATTCTAAAAATAAAGAGATTAAATAAAAAATGACAAATGCATACAACAAAATTTCAAAACTTAACATTTAAATGAAAAAACAAATGCAAATAATACAAATCAAATGACAGTAGTTTATCTGTAATCCTAAAAAATAACACTGCCAAATTTACATGCTAAAAAACAACAACTTACATCACATTGTAAGAAATGGTTATAAAAACTGAAACCGACACGAAACGTAATAGGAAATAGGAAAGTAATAGGAATAGGAAAGAAGAGGTATTATATATATATATATATATTATATATATTATATATATATATATATATATAGATAAAGGTACATCTAAAAAAATTAGAATATCATGAAAAAGGTCAATATTTTTTGTCACTCCTTTCAGAAAGTGAAACCCATACATTATATAGATTCATTACACAGAGCGAAATATTTCAAGCCTTTATTTCTTGAAAATTTGATGATTATGGCTTACAGATAATGAAAACCCAAAATTCAGCGTCTCAGAAAATTAGAATATTACATAAGATCAATAAAAAAATATATTTTAAACAGAAATGTCAGGCTTCTGGAAAGTATGTTCATTTACTGTCCATGTACTCAATACTTGGTAGGGGCTACTTTTGCATGAATTACTGCATCAATGGGGCGTGGCATGGAGGCAATCAGCCTGTGGAACTGCTCAGGTGTAATGGAAGCCCAGACTGCTTTGATAGCGGCCTTCAGGTCATCTGCATTGTTGGGTATGGTGTCTCTCATCTTCCTCTTGACAATACCCACAGCCTATTATGGGGTTCAGGCCAGACGGTTTGCAGGCCAATCAAGCACAGAACACCATGGTCATTGAACCACTTTTGGGGCTTTTGCGTGTGGGCAGGTGCCACGTCTGCTGGAAAAATGAACTCAGCATCTTCTAAAGCTGTTCAGCAGAAGGGAAGCATGAAGTGCTCTAAACTTGTCATGGTAGATGGCGGCTTGATGTGGGACGTCGATGCCAGCGCAACGCATAAAAAGACAGTCTAAGTCATTATAATCCGTAATTATGTACCCACTGCATGTAACAAATGCCTCGTTTATAATAGGTTTAAATGTTTTTGTCTCGTCGCTCCGGCCGCACAGGGCATCACAATATGGTAAGAGGCATAACATTTCCGTCACAAGTTTGAGGTATTCGGCCAATCACAACACACTGGTTAGCTGGCCAATCAGAGCACACCCGGCTTTCAGCTGCGATGAGCCTTGAAAAAATCGAAGCGTTTCAGAAAGAAGGGTGGGGCATAGAGGAGAAACAATAATGATACAGTCTGTGGAAAATAATGTGTTTTTTTGAACCTTAAAACGCATAAACACATTTAATTACACCAAAAACACAAAATAATGTTATTTTTAGCAAAATCATATGACCCCTTTAAAAAGCTTTAAAAATGTCTTAAATCTTAATAAATTTGCCTCTTTCTGTGTTTAATAGTTGAAGCTCTAGTGTTCGGGACAGTGAGAGGATGTCAGTGGGTGAAGTTCAGGTTACCCAGGCATGGCTGCGTTCTCAATGGCACATCCAGGTCCCTCATGCCTGGCTGGACGCTTGCGTGAACTGGATAAAGGAGGAAGCGGATAGCGAACCCGTGCCTCAGTCGCTGCTCAATCAGCGCGTCCTGGAGCAATGGCTGCTGACTGACCTGCGAGATCTGTCCCACCCGGTGCTCCCCGAAAGAATATCCGAGGCACTGAAAACAGAACTAAACAGCTGTTACTGTCTTCAGATGGACTCCCTGCTAGACGTCAGCCAGCCTGCCTACACTCAGCTGCAGCGTATTCGGGGCACCAACTGCTCCAATGATCAAGTCTCTGCGGTTACGCCGGAAACGCAGCGGCCGTGGGAGGCCAAGCCCACACGTATGTTGATGTTGCAGCTCAAGGATGGAGTGCGAGTAGGGAGGGAGGGTATGGAAATACCGGACACCACACAAACGGAGGCCTGTTTTCCCGTTTTTTTTTTTTTTTTATCTAACTGCAAAGAAATGCACGGCCAGATTTAAATATTCCATTCTTTTTGACTAGCTACGTGCAATTTATAACAAACTCTTTGGAGCTATGAGAATATTTCAGCAAAGTGCTTTCTGGATAGAGCTCTTTACGTGATGATTTTTAAGGCACCTCTGTACAGTATTTTTGTATTGTAATAAATGTTGTATTATCTTTGATCATTTGGATCAGATGCTGGGGATGGGGGAGCTTTCATTTTATTTTGTTAATTATAGATTGAATATATAATTGAATACACATCTTTTGATATGAATAAATGCTGACTATAAAGTCGAGGTTAGATTGGACACATTTGGCTTCCATTTACATTGTTTTACCTCTGAATAAAAGGACGTGTAGACGTGCATTCCCTCGGTTCGTACTGATTGCATATTTTAACATTTCTCAGTTGCTCATAGTGTTGTAATTCATTTGGCCTACTGCGTAAAGATCTTATAGAAAATGCTTTTTCATTTGCACTTCCCATTAAGTGACTGCTTTATTGCGTTCCTCAGATGATAATGGATACAGTTTATCGCACTGTTCTTTGAGAGATGTATAAACATATCACTATATGTGGGAGGAGCACTTAATGCATTCAGTATGTTCAAATATCTAATATAATAATAACACAGGTGAATATTCATACAGGAAATTCTGTATGAGAATGTCTATACATAATGATAGTATTTGTTTACTTAATTTATGCAGATTAAATTAAAAGTAAAATGTATTATTACAGTAAATTGTAAATGGCCCAATATGTTCTTGACTGGATTTGTGAGATTTACAAACTTTTTTCAAAATAGTCCCTTAAAGGGGTCATATGATGCTACATGCACATTTACAAGTAGTTTGAACAGAAATGTGTGTTGGCAGCGTGTGTAAAATGATCAAAATCAACCAGTGTTTTTTTGTATCTGCTCAAATCTTTCTCAACGAGACGATCTCAGATGCCGTCTGTGTGACATTCACAAAAACAGGCCCTCCCGATAGTTGATTGACAGTAGAGTTTCGCACAGACTGGACTGGGGTTTATCTTAGCTCCGCCTGAGTGAGCTGACATAATCCGCATGGTTTCCCGCTGGAGCAGGATGTAGGGAACAAGAGACTCATAACAAGGAGTGAGGTGTTCTGTGTGGGATGTAATAATGAAACATAGCAGTCCTCAGTACTCCAGGGACATCTGAGCCGCTGAACTCGCAGTGGGTTACATTGTTTCTGAAGGGAATGCGCCCATGATCTACATAAATGCGTTTATGTTCGTGCGTATCATTCATGATCCAGCCTCATCTACCGAAGAAGTGAGTATAATGTTTTGTAATGAATCTTTGCAAATCGCCTCGGAAGAGAGGGGCGGGGTCAGCAGAGCGCATTAACATTTAAAGAGACATGCACCAAAACGTCTCACTGTGAACGGAGCTGTTTTTGACAAGGTAAAAAGGCGTTTTACACTTTACCACTGAGATATTTTAACCAAAGTATGTTACAGACTTTTCATGAAGACCATAAAGAATTATATCAACTTGTGGAAATTGGGCATCCTATGACCCCTTTAAATGATTTAGCTCATTTCTCATCTGCAGTCTTCCGCTTTGTACAAGGTTTAATGAATGCAATGATCCATTTAAAAATAGTTTTTTTTGTTTTTACTATATTTACCGTAATTAATGGCTTCATTCAACCATTTATTTCTAAAATGATTCACTAGTGCTGGAATCAACAGCTTCAGAAAGCCACATACAGCATAATTTCTTTAATGCAGCATGTTTCTAATATTAAATTCAGATATTTATTAGAGCTACCGTGCGACATGCTATCATGATTATATTATTTCAGTGAAATCCATCAGATGGTCAGCTGTGAATATTTGAAATGTTAAAGCAATTCAATATGTTTGAGCTTATTTCTGTCAATGCTACACAATTTTTTTTGCAATATTCGAAAGCCCATTTCACAGTATAAAACACCAATTTTCATATTTGTACTTTTGCATTGTGGGGGCATTTTTGTACAGAAATGAAATATAAGTTATCAAATAAAAGCTTTTGAGTTTTGGAGATTGAGTATGTAGTATTTTCAGTCTGAAACGTGGAGTCGTGTAAGTGTTAAACATTTGAGTCACCTCTGTGTGATTCACAAACATTAGACACCTTCTAGCTTCTAGCTCATTTCCTCTCGTCTGATTCATAATTCCTCTCATCTGAAGCACAAACTGATTTCCTCCTCACCTTAGGGTTCCATATAATGTTTATTAAACAATTATCTCTTGCACAGTTACATTCAGTTTGCTGTTATACCATCTCTCTGACTGAAATAATGGCTTGTCAATAAAGAACTGTGTGTTATAATTACAAACCACAATAGAGAAAAACTGCCGGATATAGACAGTTTAATCAAAAAATAAATAAATGAATATAATTTAGATCTATGCTTACAACAAATTAAATGTTCATGTGCAACACTCACAGTTCACAAAAACATGTCAGACATAGATGCTTTGCAGGACATTCACATTCATTCAGAACAAACTAACCATCAAGATCACTGCAGTCAACGAGTATCAACATTGTAAAGAAATAACATTGCTATGAATGGAACCATCTTGACAGCATGGTCTTAGTTCAAAAAGTGATTTGCAAATTCAGACAGACGTCAGAAAAGGGTTGTTTTGTACTGAGTTCTTGCTAAAGGCTCTGAGTTCAGATCCGGATGCACGAGTCCTCCTCTACGTTCTCCAGGGCCCATTTGTGCTCAACATCTCCAAGGCTTCCCACTCGCTCTGAAACAATGGTAATGAATACATTTAGAGCATTGAAGAGCTTTATACATCTGAGAAGAGTGTGAACATTCTGCTAAACGTCTCCTTTTGTGTTCCACAGCAGAACGAATGGCATACGTGTTTACAACAGCATGAGGGTGAGTAAAGGAGAGACATTATCTCTCTCTCTGGAAGTTCTAATTATTTGTGTTACGAGGATCGAATAGACTCATGCACCCGACAACAATCTGCATTCCCCAAGAAATATAATGTTTCAATAGTTCTGCAATTATGCAAGCTTCAAAACGGCAAAGTTTAAGGTTTCGCAATTATCCTAAGATGATGAGGTTATGAAATGAAAGCAACCACGTTTCCACATCGGGGCTGCTGTTGCATGCATCAGTCCATCCACTGGGGCTGTAGGCGCTGTACTCCCAAGAAAAATTAACTTTAAATTTGTGTTAAACACAAATAACTGCTGGCATGTTTTTTTTTTACGGACGTTGCGTGCATGTTTGTCCCAGAATAATTTCATATTGCTAAGAAAGAAACCACATAAAGAGAACGATAATCACATATAAACTGTTTAATTTGTGCAAATTATGTTCTACTTGCCTTAAATGCTTTATTAGGATCAGGAGGCATCGCCATCGCCGCCCCTGTCATTTGATCCTGCATAATTCTCGACTGATCCGCAGCTGAAAATAAACACCTTAGTTTAAATAGCTGAGCAAGTCATCTCAATTTCACAGAAAAAAATACAATATTTTAATATAATGTTTAATACAACACATAAGTAATACAAGTATATATATATATAATGTATTATATAGATATATAGATATATCATGTATGCTCTTAGATATTGTGTATATTAAAATAATATACTGTAGGGTACGAGAATATTTGCATGAATTTCATCAAAACACATAATGGTTGAGGTCATTAACAAAAATTTTCTTTCTTTTTTTTTCTTTTTTGTGTCCTAAAATCAGAATGTACAAAAACAAGGTTTTTTCAACCAACCATTGTCTTGTCCGAGGATGAGTGTGTACATGCTTCTGAGCCCAAACACATTAAGAAAATACCATGACGCTGAACTGACCCTATAAGAGCAACAAATTCAGATTTTATTCACAGTTTTCAGCTTCTGGTAATAAATAAAAAACATCAATGTCAATACTGTACCAGGAAGCGTCCAGAGAGATCAGCTCAATTCCTCTCTGTAACATGGGCTTGAATCTCAGAGTCAGAGGAAACGGAACTTTAGCTGAACGGGAAACAAGCAGCACAAAAAATGGACTTTTATAACAATTCAATTAAACTCTTGCAAGCTTACTTTTTTCAAATAACATTCACTTGAGATTTAATCAGATAAATAGCAGCCATTACAGCTTTTAGACATTTTCTAGTCATCCTCGTCTGCTTTTAGGGAAATCATTATATTTTTGTTTGGTAACGTTGAGAAAACGCAAACTGTAGCTGCATTAAGAGAGAACAGAAGCTTCCGCCAACCACTTGCATCAGCAGTGGACTGAACAAACGCATATGCGGTAATCCTACTATGGTTAGAGCCCACCTACCAACGTCTGCCTTTCAGAAAATGAGTTATGAATGTACTGGCCAAACGTTACATCACCCAATTAAAATTCATGAGCCGGCTGTTAAGGTTTAGAATGTCTCCCTACACATTTCAGATGCTTCCTACATCCCTGAATTCAATCGCACTTACAAATGATTGTTTTAGGAATAAGACTACATTCACACATGCTCACTAGATCCTTTTTATAGTTTATTTAGCATTGCATCACTTGCTTACCTCTGCAGTGAATGGGTGCCGTCAGAATGAGAGTGCAAACAGCTGATAAAAACATCACAATAATCCACACCAATCCAATCCATCGATTAATGTCTTGTGAAGCAAAAAGCTACGTGTTTATAAGAAACAAATTCATTATTAAGATGTTTTTAACATTAAACTGTTGCTTCCGGCTAAAATGCATGTCCTCTATCCATAATATCACTTTTTACAATGAGCTTGGATTTTCTTCACAGGAGGAAGCGTTATTATAGATTATGGACTACAAGCAATGGTTTAAAGATAAAACGACTAAATGATGGATTTGTTTCTTTGTCTGGCTAACAAAGACAAATAATTGAGGGATGGAGTGGTGTGGATTAGTTGTGGATTATTGTGATGGTTTGGACTCTCATTCTGACGGCACCATTCACTGCAGAGGATCCATTGGTGCTAAATTACTCCAAATCTGTTCCGCTAAAGAAACAAAATCATATATCTTGGATCGCCTGAGGGTGAGTACATTTTCAGCAAAATTTCATTTTTGGGTGAACTATCCAATTATTAGACAATTAACAAAAGCTCTTACTTGTGACAAAACCAGAAAAGGCCCAGTTGATCCATCCTCCAATCAGAATCATTGGCAGCACATTGGTCAGATTCCCCTTCATCATGTCCATCAACGTGCTGGGGTCTGGGACAGGTTTTCAGGCATAGTTATTGCAGATCTTATAATTATGATATAGTAGATCATTTCTTCTGTGCTTAGGATGTTAAAGTAGCTCTTACCGGTCATGGGGTTTTTGGGGATCACCTTTCTTTTGACCTTCTTGAAGAATCCAGTCTCAGGGTTGTTGAAATAGTGTTTTCTCATGGCAAATGACTGAAATGAGACAGCGTCATTGATCAGTGACACAAACATGTAAATAGAGTTTTATAAGTTTATTCCATGCAAATATCCTGGGAACGGTAATTCATGAAGTAATTAATACCTGTTTGGGAAGATATTTTCCATTTTCTCTCAGGATGCGGCTGCGCAGCAACACCTGGCTGTGATTTAAAACTAATTAATACGGATAAATGTATATGCATTCACAAAATATACAATGTACACAATCATACACAATGATTACGTATAAACTGCAGCAGTTGCAATTAGATTCAAAAATATTATTCCCTTAAAATGTTTCCTTAAGTTCCAAGTAATTAAACTCTTAAGAAGACATTGCCTAGGATATAATACTTTTCAGGAAATAATTACAGATACAGATTTCCATATATTGTAATTGGGACAAATTTAAAAGATCTGATGATCAGGTTTGGGCAAAATTTTGAAAATGTCTCCTTTTCAATTCAGAGGATTTTGCATTATTAATTATACGTTGACTCCCTGATATGCAGAATACATATTTGCATACAGTATTTCTAACCAATTTCACTGACAATATAATTTACTCAGCAATCAAAACTTTTAGTTTTGCCAAAACAACTTTATAAAGACTGACAACATTTT
>JADLZN010004815.1:0-90359 GCA_018155175.1 Sinocyclocheilus anophthalmus
CTAGCAAAAATACAAGAGTCAGGAACAATAAATAGCTATAACTCCGTCATTACTGCTAAAGGAGGTCAACAACTTTTCTTGACGGACGTAGTCTTTCCGTTAAAAAGACTCGTTTTCAACATATTAACTCAGTTCATATCTTATAAACACATTATGCTTATTAAATAGATTCAAAACGTTGGCTACTCACTTTCAGCGTCTCCGTGAAGTTTGTTGTTGTCATGGAAACAGAGACGTGCCGTGCGTCACTCGCTGCTGATCACGCGCTGAATGTGTGACACACAGCCTCACCCATGATTACAATAAAGCATAATTAACACCATCACACCTTGCAAATGCACAGAAGAACGAGGAATGTCAGGCTGAAAACTGATATTAAATAAAGGCAAAACTTTATCTTTAAGGCTATCTTTACGTATATTTCATAAAATATGATTCAGGTTTCGTGTTTTGACATGAAATAAATAAAAAATAATAAATATTTAGCTTGAAATGTCATTAATGTGACAGATGACATTAATGATGTGACGATGCATGTACGTTCATTCATTTCTGCATCAGGCCTCACACTAAATAACATTTCACATGTGTTTTGCATTGCACACAAGCCCATAAACTCACTTCAAACACATGCAAATCACTGTGAATGAGGGCAGCTGAGGATTTCCCTTGTGTAATGCATATCTGGGGCAGGTCATGCAAATCAAAATATTTATGTCAAAAATATAGGCTATATATACAGTATATTTATTTCATTAATATGATTTCAGCGACTGTGTAAATAGCAGAAGGGCACCATTGCATATTTAAGAAAGACAATTATCTTTACAACAATGCATTGCATTATAAACATATGATTATTTCAAAACTCTGAGCATGGGAACCCCTCTGAGAACGTTCCCTGTTAGATGTGTATATTCAGAGTGATGCACAACGTTATCCGAGGCATATAGCTCATCTGAAGACTGTCTAGACAAGCCAATGCATAATCAGCGTTAACCTCCAAACACTCATTACGCTCATGCCAACCTCAGCATGAACAACTAGACACAGCCTGAAGAGTCTCCAGACCTCAGCAGCAGTTTGAGACGTGCTGCAGGACGCCGAGTGTTTGACTGACACCCCAAAAGTGCTGAGATTTCAGGCCTCTTCAATACTCGTCCATTTTGCCCTAAAAGCTAATGTCACGCTTCATCAGACACCTCATTTCGAGAGCGGCAGCAGCCAGAGAAACACGTCAGCCTTTTTATACCACACAAATAAAGCCAAAAAAGGTCCATATTTTAGATTATCATTCAAACAAACACATAACTCTATGCAACCACCAAAATATCCAAGCATGGCTGCAAACTCACAGAACAAAAATCCAATTAAAGTGCAACAAAATCAAGTTTTAAATGATCACCGATCCAGCAAAAGTAATTGAAACAATAAACACCTCAATTTGGAAGCTTGTTACTGCCACAAGATTTAAAATAAAAATTAATTAAAAGTGAATTATGACTTTTTATCTCACAATTGGGACTGTTTGCCTGTGAGTTCTCACTGTTGCTGACTTGTTTCCTTCCCACTTCAGTATGTCAAGATATAAAACTCACAATTGCAAAGAAAAAAAAAAAAAACGAAGTGCGTGAATATAATTCACAATTCTAAGAAAATTTGTTATTATAAGATATAAACTCACAAAATTGCAAATCAAATTGCAGAAACCCACCACGAAACGTACGTGACAAACTTACTTGGCAAGATCATAAACTCCAATCCTAAAAAAAGTCAAAATTTTTATTATTTAAAAAACTCGGAATTGCGAGATAAAACTCCATTGCGAGACATAATTCGCAACTATACAAAGCATTAATCGTGAGAACAAACTCGCAGTTGTGGAAAGAAAAAAAGTCAGAATGGCAAGATATAAACTCAGAATTGTGAGAAATTAAAATTCTAAGAATTCTCGCAATTCTAAGAAGTCATTATTGTGAGATATAAACTCGGAATTGCAAGAAAAAAAATCAGAATTGCAAAATATAAACTCACATAAACTGAAAATGGTGAGACAAATTCACAATTCTAAGAAAAGTTGTTATTGTGAGATATAAACTCGGAATTGTGAGATATAAACAATAAGGAGATACAAAATCAAAATTGCGAGATATAAATTCGCAATTCTAAGAAAAGTCTTGACATAACCTTGCAATTGCGAGAAAAAAGTCAGAATTGCAAATGTTTAATTAATTTTAATATGATATAAACTCGCAATTCTGAGAAAAAAGCCAGAATTGCGAAATATAAATTCAAAATTGTGAAATATAAACTTGCAACTACAATAAACTCAGAATTACTTGAATTCGCAATTCTGAGAAGAAAAGTTCTTATTATGAGATAAAAAAGTCGCAATTATGAGATACAAAATCAAAATTGCGAGATATAAATTCTAAGAATTCTGGGAATTCTAAGAAGTCATTATTGTGAGTTATAAACTTAGAATTGCAAGATAAACTCAAAATGGTGAGAGACAATTCGCAATTCTTAAGAAAGCGTTATTGTGATATATAAACTTGCATTTGCGAGAAAAAAGTCAGAATTGCAAGATATACACTAGCAATAGTGAACTTAGACAACTACAATAAAGTCAGAATTGCAAGATATAAACTCAGAATTTCTTGAATTCGCAATTCTGAGAAGAAAAGTTCTTATTATGAGATAAAAAGTAGCAATTACCTTTTTTATTTTTTTTAATTCCATGACCCAGAATCAGATTTATTTTAAAAAGTAATAACTGAGATATAAATTGTTGCAAGAAAAATGTCATATAATTTTGAGAAAAAAACGTTTAAATTTTTTTTATACCATGGCTTCCATACTTCACAGAGGTCACGACCTCAACATTGCTCCCTCAGCCACAGACAATCGCTTCTCATGGTTTGACCATTTCACCAAAATCTTCCTAGAAAGAGATCAAGTCACTCATATTGCGACACTCACCGCCTAAACCACCAATGCAACATGACAAGCAAGACAGAGAGAAAAAACTGCGGGCGAGAGCGTTGTTGCCCCGACACATCAATGACGAGAACGCAAGAGCCGAGGCCCGTGTGCAGCCCGGGGCGGCCCGTCACTGTCGTGCCAGTGTAATCCCACCTGACAAGACGCACACTTTCCCAGTACTGCTGCGCTAATAGACTGGAATGACACAGAAGGGCTGTAGATGTTGGCGGTGAAGTGCGCTCTCCATGAGGCCCAGCTGGGTGACTCACAGCGCAGGCGTTCGACAGCTGCTGCAGACTCACGGATCACGAGACTCTCGCGCGGTTCAGTCAGATCCTGGCCTTTCAGGACAAGTAAACAATGCTTAAGTTGGAAGAACACCACAACATGCAAGAAATCAGTTTGCACAGATCATCTTTGAAGATTTTGGGGTGTTTGCACATGAAAAAGTTGCCGACACGATGACAAGAAATTGCAAAAATGGTGTATCTAACCCTAACCAACAAAAAGTTTACCACTTAAAGTTAGGGGTTTATTCAAATCACTAACCTTGAGTATATGAGCTACAGAAATAGTGATGCTTGACTTAAACACCACTAATAGTGAAGTGCTTTTAGTCACCTTGATTCTTTTTAAAGGCAAGACACAAGCGGCAAAACCATTGTTTTTTTATGCATTGGTCAACTTTGCTTCCGTAACTTCAGACTAGTGGAAAGAAAACATCTAAAATACACGTTTAATTGTCTATTTATTTCACATTATCTATTTATGTCAGTAGATCGTAATTGTAATATCCTTAAATGTTTTTGTCTACTTCTAGCACTTACATCAAATTTTAAGTTTTATTCCTAGTGTAATCTGAAGGTTTTTACAGAGAGATTTGTTTATATATCATTCACATTTGATCCCTTAAACATAATTTTCTGATATATATTGACAAAAAGAGAAATCCAAAATCCCTTTAACGCTAATATGTCAATGAAATGAAACCTGGCTTTTATGCAGATTAATGTTCTTGAAATATATGCAAATAAGTGCATATTTAAACAACTTCAGAAAACGTGTAATGAAAATAAACTGCATTAATGTACTGTGATTAATAATTTTGGGATCATGGTGGTCTCTATTATAGTCAGTGTTGAGGGTAACCTAAGTTACGTAATCAGATTACTTGTTCCAAGTAACTAGTAAAGTAACATTACTTTTTAATTTACAAGAAAATATCTGAGTTACTTTTTTCAAATAAGTAACGCAAGTTACTTTTTGTTTTCCCATTTATTGACTGACAGCCCTCCTGTCCCCCTACTCAGATGAAAAAAAGTAACTAAGTAACGCATTGCTATTTTTTTTAGTGAGTAATACAATATTGTAATACATTACTTTTAAAAGCAACTTTCCCTAACACTGTTTTTTTTTTAGCCTATTCACTTGTGTCTTGCCTTAAAGCATGCAGGAGGAAATTATAAACACTTACAGAAACAATCTGGAGATTAAATGCAACCGGCTATCTTCATGCTGTTGCATTTCAAACTGAAGAAAAGTAAAGGTAAAAAACAAACAATAAAATTCCAGATTATGATTATAAATACATTCAACAGAGATATAGAGGCCCGTACTGATCAACATTTAATACCACACTGCTGCCCTCTTGTGTCAGATACTGGAAATGACCAATTGTTCCCATTACAATCAACAATCAATACAGCAATACATTATAATGGGAACGACATAGCTTTGTCACATCATTTGCTTTCAGTGTGTGTTTCACATAAGCTTTTTCATACTTTCTGAGCTGATTTTGGGAGAAATTCTGTTGGTTTTTAAATGAGATAAAATGTGCTACATTCTGATTAGTAGATGCAACATTTTCAAATTGCTACAAAAATGTCTTTCTGTGCAGTTCTGCATATGCAAATGTGAAGTTCTGTACAAATTGAATTAAAACAACATCCAAATGGCTGAGTGAAAAATAACTATAAAGTTTATTTTAACAAGAAAAGCCCAAACAAGTCATACAGTGAGCTACAAACATAAAAATAGCATGGCTAAACGAAACCAAACAAATGAGCTGTGTCGGTGTTCTTCACATGTGTTTGTCAGAGATAATCGTCCTCATCAGTCCAGGACGAGTCGTCATCGATGGAATAATGAACCAGAGAGTCGTTAGACTCGGAGGAGTCCAGGAACACAGAACTGTCGCTCTGAAAGAACGTGTCGCTGCTGCTGCTGCTGCTGCTGCTGTCGTCATTTATTACCACGACTGCTGGAGAGACGCTTGCTTTCAGACCTGAGAACAGTTTATATTTTGTGTTTCAGACAGGACTTTATACTTTTAAAGCACCTTTTGTACGTAGAGGACTTGTTTTTAACCACACACCTGATCTTGACAGTTTGAGCGGAACAGCTGTTGGTTACATTGTTGATTTAAAGCAAGACACTACAGGCAAAAACTTGTTTTTATGCACTGCTCAATTTGGACAATTTGGTCTATTTGGCTTTTCATAGCATGCTGTTTCCGATTAGTGTTAAAAAAACATCCAAAATACACATTTAATTTGGAGAAATGTAGCATTCCATCACTTGCTCAGCAATGGATGCTCTGCAGTGAATGGGTGCCGTCAGAATGAGAGTCCAAACAGCTGATAAAAACATCACAATAATCCACTTATAATATTTTGTTCTTCAAACAGTTGCTTCCAGCCAAAATACGAGTCCATAATCCACAACAAAGCTTCCTCTAGTAAAAAGTGGTCTCCTGTAGAATCAGAGAGAGAATCTGAACAGTCAAGCACCGATTACAAGCCGACACTCTAAACAATAGTGTGGCTGGATTTTGCATGTGAGAGACAACAGGAGATGGGCATTTTCACTGGAGGAAGCGTTATTATTGATTATGGACTCATATTTGGGCTGGAAGCAATAGTTTGAACTTAAAAACTCCTTAATGCTGGATTTGTTGCAGCTGTCTTCTTCTCCGATGTGAACTGATGACTGTGTGCTGCGGCTTACTTGTGTGATGTTTTTTATCAGCTGTGTTGGACTCTATTCTGATGGCACCATTCCTGCAGAGCATCCATTGGCCGGCACGGCGTGCATTTCATTTTCTCCAAATCTTTGAAGAAACAAACTCATCTACAAACTTGACTACCCTATACAGTCCATTGTCAAAAATCTTCATTTTTAGTTGAACTATTTCTTTACTGCTAAAAAACTATCCATAAATTCGCAAAGACTCACATCAGACGGTAGATGCAGTGATGTCACGCACCTCTCACCTTTCCGCTCATTGATCAGCGCCAGGCGTCTCTCTCTCATGTCGGTGCTCAGGTTCTCTACCATGCGGTCGATGCAGTTGTCCAGGACCAGAGAGCGCGTCTGTGACGTGATGGTCTGCCAGCACATGGGACACTTGTCCTTGCGCTTACGCCACTCTCGGATACAATGCTGACAGAAGCTGTGGGCGCAGTTCAGCGTCACGGCCTGAGGGGTCACAGAGGTCAAAGGTCGAGAGGAATAAGTGGCTAATTACCATCTGATGTAGACTGCACGCAAAACTGGAAAAGGATTACAAAACTCTCTAAAATTGTGGGTCTAATCTATTTTTGTGGCATCATTTCACACAAATCCATTCTGTAATGGCATGCAAGACCAAAACAAACTTTGATTGGTCACTTTACATCACAATAAGTTGATTGGAGAAATGATGCTGAAAATTTCACGCTTTTAGCAAACAAATTGCATTTTTACAATATTATGTCGCAACCAAAAAGTTTTTTTTTAAATTGTAATAATATTTCACCATTTTACAGTTTTTTAAAACTATATATTGTTTGTCAGTAAATGCAGCTTTGGGTGATATAAAATAACTTGCTTTCATAAACATACTAAATTTGGTACCTCACAACACTACTTTTGAAAGGAAGTATTTGACATTTAAGGCCACAGTTTTAAAACTGTAACTTACTTTGCCACTTGTTGTTTTGATATTTCGCTATACATGCTTTACAGGTGGGGCAAACAAACGGTGGTTTTTATTTAGTCAGCGTTAATTGTGCAAGTTCTCCCACTTAAAAGATGAGAGAGGCCTGTAATTTTCATCATAGTTATACCTCAACTATGAGATACAAAATGAGAAAAAAATCCAGAAAAATCACATTGTATGATTTTTAAAGAATTTATTTGTAAATTATGGTGGAAAATAAGTATTTGTCAATAACAAAATTTCCTCTCAATACTTTGTTATATACCCTTTGTTGGCAATGACCGAGGTCAAACGTTTTCTGTAAGTCTTCAAAAGGTTTTCACACACTGTTGCTGGTATTTGGCCCATTCCTCCATGCAGATCTACTCTAGAGCAGTAATGTTTTGGGGCCGTCGCTGGGCAACACGATATGTTTGTATTGGTGTCTCTTTCCCCTCCCTCTAGGACATTTATGGAACCCAACTCACCCGCAAAGCCCTCTGCATTGCAGGTGATCCCACCCCACCGACACACAGCTTCTTAGTTCTGCTTCCATCAGTAGAGACTGGCGGAGTCTTCAGGCCAGGACCAGGCCACTGGTCAGACATCCTCATGCTGTCAGGAGCTGTAACTCCCGCCCGACTTTGGGCCCCCCTCTCCTTCTTTTGTTGCCCATGCACCCACTGAACTCGAACCCCAGACCCCCCCCCACTCCCACCTCCTAGGTACTTTCCACTCCCCTCCACTAACACACTGGACCTGCACCAGTCCCTTTGTGCAGCTTTGCCTTCTCCCTACCTCATCAGCCTGAACTGATCTCATCAACTACCTCTTCTGACAGTTTTACATAAAGAACTCTCTATCTTTGTCACTTTAATCAGTCTAAATAAGCTATTTTTTGCACTACAAATCATTATATCTGCACTGTTTGTTTACTTCACTGGTTTGCACTCTTATCTGCCATGTGCCTTGTGCTGCTTTATATATTTTTTTACATTTTACCTTATATTGTATAGTTGTATTTTATATTTAATCTATATCTATCTGTATTTATGTTCTACTGTTAGTGTTATCTGTATGCACCAAGGGTCTGAGAGTAATGCAATTTCAATTATCTGTATGTATGTGCTGTACATGTGGAAGAATTGACACTAAAGCAGACTTGACTTGACTTGACTTGTGTATTTGCATATAGTTAAGAAAAATGTAGTACATTTTATTCTACATGCCTCGAACCACATACGGAAGCTCAAGTGCACTACAGCTATCAAAAAACATCAATTATACAGTAGATATACATGTGTTGTGTATTATGATGTCATATGTATATGTTATATCCTGGGAGCAGCTGGAAACAGGTAATCTAGTATCCTCGTGTACTATGTACTATCCTCGACGGTACAATGCTGCTGACGGACTCGCTGTAGAGATGACCATATGCAATGCTCTTTCATCAGGTAAACTTTATGGAAATTTCTAAAACAAATCATAGCAGAAACTCATTACATAATTTCCCCATACTTTATAATCTCCATGATCCCACATAAAGAAACACTAGTAAATATTATAGCATATATTCTTAAGTAAACTGTGGTACATTTTTATAAAGACTATGGTTTTTAACTTTACTATAATTACTAAATTATAGCCTACTATAGTATACTACAGTTTACTATTTGTATCAGTCATGTAAGATATGTTGTAATAATACAATAAGTACCCAGTACATAGTGTAAAAATATACTGCATCATATATTTTGTATTATTACAATAAGGCAACTTCTAAATCATAATATTGTTGCCTAACACAGTAGCAAAAGATGCATACCATGTAATCTTAGAATAGTTACACCTTACTTATGAAATACTAACAGTATAAATACTTTTAATTTTCCAAGACATTGTACATTGTTTCTGTTTACCTACACGTAAGTACAGCTGTAAGTTATGCTTATGCGGGAAATTTCGATCTGTGTGTCATACATACCATGTAATTTCAGAATAGGTGCCCTTTAGTTATAAAATACTTGGTAACACTTTATTTCCATAGTCCACTTTAGACATTCTATTAACAGTAAGTAACTTTGCAACTACATGTCAACTAGCAGTTAGTAGAGTATTAGTAGACTGTTTGCTTAATATCTTCTAACACTTTCTTTGTCAACTTATTCTACTAACCCTAAACCTACCCTAAGTCTACTCTGAGAGATAGTAGACATGTAGTTGCAAATTAATGAGAATTAGTTGACATGTAGTTGACATGTAATTACAAAGTTATTTATAGTTCTAAAGTGGACTATCAAAATAAAGTGTAACCAAATACTTACAGTATAAATGCTTTATAATTTCACAGGTTATTACCCCCTTATTCCCCAAACGTTGCATATTGTTCCCTTATACCTACAAGTAGGTACTGTGGAGGTACTCTATAGTTACAAATAGGTACGCTGCAAATTCTGTTTAATTACGTGATACATTGCGGGCTGTAATCTAAAGCGTTACTGTAGATTCTTAATCTTTTTTTTTTTCTGTGTGTTTTGTATAAGGTTTCATTCACCTAGGAGCTACATGTATCTTGAAAGATTTCTCATTGACTGTACATTTGCATTTTACATTTCAAATGTCCAGTACTTCGTGGGCAAGTTTCCTTCGGCTATTAGTATTTTCACCAGCTAAAAAATGTCAGTTATTTCTATCTTTTGCTGTAGTTTGTCAGTAGGAAATATCAGTTGACATTTCCGAACTTTTTTTTTGCCAATTAATTGTAATAATCCAGTGATATTTTTGCATGCACAAGGAGTCTGACAACAAGACACTTGAAGAAATCTCACTGGATTATGGTAAAAAAGTTTGGAAATGTAAACTGATATTTCGAACTGAAACAATACAGCAAAAGATAGAAATAACTGGCTTAACTTTCATGTATGAGGATATCACTAAATCCAATAAAACGACAACTCAGACTCCTGTCTGTACTTAAAAATAATTTCATACATCAATCCATCAGTTTAGGATGTAAACATTTTAACAAATAAGACAGTCAAATCTGTCTTTCCCCTTTCTAGATGGGACGATTTTTTCTGATTCCGCTCCCAAAGATTCTCTCTGCCTTCAGTGAGAAGGTGGTGAGCCCGAATGAGCCCATCTCACTGGTGTGTCACGTGAAAGGAACCCCCCTCCCCACCGTCACCTGGACCTTGGATGAGGACCCCGTCATCAAAGACAGCAACCACCGCATGGATCGCATCATCACCACAGAAGGTCACGTGCTCAGCTACCTGAATGTGTCTCACACACAGGTCACCGATGGGGGCGTCTATCGCTGCACCTGCAACAACTCGGCTGGATCGGTCTCCTACCAGGCTCGAATAAACGTAAGAGGTGCTTGTCAGATCAGCTCCTCAAAAACACCCACACCACATGACAAGCACACACAACAATTTCATGTTTGTTCAGAGATGGTCTTGTTTCTATTTGGAAATTTTTGTTAGAAGGAGAATTGTATTGTTTTAGGTTGTCAGTGCAGTGCAGCCTCCTAAAAGGTACAGTATGTTCTCATTGGCTGCAACTTGCAGCAACAAAGCAACTTGAAGTGATTTATTTTCAATTAAATTTGGCACTTGGAAGAAGCGTGAGCAGTGACCATTGATGGCACAACAAAGAACAGAGTTTAACTTCATGCAAATGAGAACCAATGGGAGTGAAGGCAGTAGAGCCGTCTTGTGTTTGCCTCCTGATAGAAGTAACTGCAGTCAGTACGGAATGCATAGTAATTAGATCAGGGGTGTCCAATCCTGCTCCTGGATGGCCAATGTCCTACAGAGTTTAGCTTTAAACAACTCCAAAACACACTTGACCGGATGTTTCTATTGAGATAGCACTAGAGATTGCATTAGTGGCTGCCCATTGACTTTGGTCTCGAAGGTATTTTTCCATTCCTTTTCCTTTAGGGACTTTTTAAAAAAAGTCTTTGTTAAAGCATTGAAGCAAAAAAGTATTTGAAAATGTTTTGACAAACTTGACAAAAAGACTGTACAATGGTACAAGACTGTGTACTTAATGGCTTTTATGAGGGAAATAATTACAATCCAATAAAGCATTGCGAATAACATAATAAAAAAAAACTGAGAGAAAAAAAACGATTTTATTTTAAAATTTGATTTTATCTAGAAAACAATAATGTATATTTTAAGTGGATTGTAAAATAAGCATATATATATATAAATATTTACATATTATGACAGCATGGTGAGACCAAATCGATTACGTCATTTGCTGTACTTCATGGAAGTGGGCTTTCCCTGCAAGCTCTATTGGTGCAATTTTGCTCACCACGGCTCTCTGATTGGTGGAATTTTCTGTACAGTATCATGGCGGTTTTCACCACAAATTTAGCTGTCAAACATGATTATTTTAAAGAATAAACTGTAATAGTGTAAACAGTTGGCTTTAGCAAAAGCATATACCCTACGTCGTTGGGAACGGAGGGTAGTGGGACCAGGGTTGTAACAACTATTTACCTAAGAAGAAAATGAATAGAGCTTTTACTTCCAGAATCTGACAGTTGCACTCTGTTGGCCAACAGTATGGTGACATTCAGCCATTTATTTCCTATCAGTGCAAACCAAGGGGTCAAGGTTTGGCTGGTTAATTTCGGCCATTTAACCCCTGCGGATAGATGCTTTAACTATAGTATATCAAAAAGCATATTTCCCCTTTGATGTTCATTTAAAAGTAGCAGTGCACTCTACTCTGAAGTTTAAGTTTATTTTTATGGAGTGTCTAAAACACAAATAGTCTGTCTTGTTTGCAAAGGCTATGTATACTAACTTGGTCCACCACTGTTTGGTTAGGCCAGACAAAATGACAGACGATTTTTGCTTTTGATGTGACCAACGCAACCGACTGATTTATAATTATTTGTACTTAGTGTAAATAAAATCTAATTCTATTTGCACTTAGTGCAAATAGCCTCAGCCTAATTTGGAAAAGAATCAGAATGAATGGTAATTAGATGAATGGGAATGTTAACGGAAAGCTGTTTTCAGGTATGACAGACTTCCTTGGTGTGAACACACCATTTAGTTGTTTGTTGGAAGTAAGTGTTCATACTCGATTTTGTACTGTCTACAGTCAAGTTATACTGCCTTCCCTCTCATTGGTTGTTGATACGTTGTGTTCATTTACATAAAGTTCTCTGACTACTCTGTCTACCCTTAAAGGTCCACAAATAAAAATTCTCTCATCACTTACTCACCCTCATGTCATCCCTGATGTATATGGCTTTCTTCAGATGAACACAAATAGAGATTAAATAAACAAACAAATAATTCCATCACTGAGTTTGTATAATGCAAGTGGATAGGCCCCTTAAAGTTGACGCTTCAAAAACCATCCACATGACGGTAATCCATGCGACCCCATGATGAATCTGTTTCTTCTTAAGAGCTGTGTGTGAGGAAAATGTGAAACTTTTTAAACTATAAACCAGTGCTTCCGGCCAATTGTCATATAGGTGAGCACATTTTTGAAGCATGATGTAAGCGCATTGTTAAACTTGAGCAAGAAGTGATGCAGAACCACAGAGGACCATCACTTCTCACACAAGATTCACAACTTATTTATATAAACTGGGTTTAAAATATTAAAATTTTCTTACACATCTATTGTTTGCTTCAGAAGACACTGATTTATCAACTGGGTTGTATGGATTACCATCATGTTTGTTTTGCGTGGTTTTTGAAATGGATTGTTTTTTCCCTAAAATGCTTAGTTTGTGTTCATTTGTAAGTCATATACATTTGGGACGGCATGAGGGTGAGTAAATGATAAGCAAAGTTTTATTTTTGGATAGAGTGTCCCTGTAAATTAAACCCTCCACAAGGCTTTGAAGTTTGGAGTAATTATTATCATTTATTTAGTTAGTTACTTACTGTGAATTTGTTCAGAATATATCTAATAGTTGAAAACTAAATTATTGACACAAACTACACAAGCCTTTCAGCTGATTTTCAGAGGCTCTGTATACTGATAGTTCTTTCTCACAATAGGTCCTGCCAGTATTCGACCAATGAAAAATGTCACTGCCATTGCTGGGAGGGACACGTACATTCACTGTCGCATCATTGGTTACCCGTACTACTCTATTAAGTGGTATAAGGATTCCAATCTGCTCCCGTTTAACCATCGCCAACGTGCCTTTGAGAACAACGGCACACTGAAGCTGTCCAATGTGCAAAACTCAGACGAGGGAGAGTATACATGCTATGTTTTGGTGGATCCAGAGAAACAAATTCACAGGAGCGTCCATGTGACAGTGAAAGGTACTGCTGTCTAAATGGCATTACAGGAATGCTAGATTTTAATATCAGGTCATAGTCAATGATGTTACTATAACTAGTACTATTGCTCATACTTATGATTCGCAAGTTACACACTTGTCCCACAACATTTGTGCTACATGAAAAGCTATTAAAATTAATCCACTTCAACCTTCAGGCCAGTAGGCAACCATCTAACCACTAAAACATCACAATTGCAACCATATATTAATGCATTAATAACCTTTCAGAATACCTTATCAACAATCCTACTACGCCCGTACATCAGGAAACTAATTTACATGAAATGTATACCCTAAAAAAAAAAAAAAAAAAGTTTTGGTTAAGAAAATGTAAAAAAAAAAATGCGTAATAATACCTAAACTAATACAAAGTTCGGTCATGACTCTAGATGCACAGGCCAGTTTTACATTACTCAATCTAACTAATCACATCACATCAGCAGCCAATGAGCTTGCTGCTCAGCATTCAAATACTTGGCAAGTGCTTGCTGTAGCAGTTGCAACACACTTCTGAGACATTCCACCTTCCCCAGCTCCACCTGTATAGATCTGCTATGTGGTAATTTCATGCATGTTATATGTGCAGCAGCAGCATCAGTATTTCTTGCATGCTCACAGCAGCATGTCAGTGGATGTATTGGCAGTAGGAAGTCTCCGGAAGTGTTCCAAAACCAGTCACATTAACATTGCCATGTACTGTATATTACGATGCTAAACTCTCTGAGAGTTGTCATGACAGAACTATGAATCCCAAGCAAATAACTATGATGAGATAAAATAAATAATTAAAATGTCCTTTGAAAAATTACCAGAGAATCAGAGCTTTCATAAAATTCTGATTTCCATAATTAGGCATTGAATGCGTAATGTGTTTATGCAATGTCAAATTCATCCTAGAGAGCATTTGATTGGGCAAAAATTTGCATAGTGCTCCAGAATGAATTGCTGGGAGAGAAAAACTGCAAATTTCACTGCTTGTATCTTCTAAAATTGAAAGATAAATTAGAATATATATGACCTTAAAGCTTATAAAGAGATGCTAAAAAATCGATTTGAAGTTTTTCACCATTTTAATCACTATTTGTTTTTAATAGTTTAATGATCATTTTAAATGCTTACAGGCATTGCCCATAGTTACGGTAATTAAACATGACAAACTTTACCGCAAAGCTGTCAAGATTATGGACCCTTATTTGGTCATGTTCCTGTTCTCATTGTCTCATTATTAGTTGACTCCCCGCACCTGTCTGTCCCTTGTTAAGTTTAGTATAAATGTGTAATCTGCCTCATGTTTCCTTGTCGGGTCTTGAACATCTTCCTTGTGCTCTGTGCCTCCCTGTTGGATTATTAAAGACTTCCGTTTTATGAAATCTCCACGTCTCCTCATCTCCCCATCATCTCCTCGCTCCTCCCATAAGCAAAGTGTGACAGAAGACCCGACCGAAACAGTTACCTCCGTGTGTCTACCCTTCGTTTTTGTTTCCGTTTTTTTTCCCTCAGTTTTGTTTCCATTGTGTTTTCCATGGATCCCTTCTCCCGTCCGGAGTACCTCCTCCTCCTGCTGGAGCAGGGGGAGAGATCGCTCGAGGGTCACACTAGACTGTTCCTGGTCCTAGCTGCTCTAACCAGGTACCCGGACGACGTGCTCTGTGCATTCTACGATGCCAGTTTAAACATCCCGTGCAGAGTGCTGTCGTCCGAAGATGGTCTTCGAGCGAATTTTGCCACCTTTGTGGAGTGGACACTGGCGAGACACGGATCCCCATTCACCGTCTGTCCCGAGGAGGATCTCCGTTCATCCCTCTGAACTGACGTGTCAATGCCACTATCTCCGGACCAGTTCCCAGGCCACCATCTCCCTGCTGCGCGGAGCGCATGCCCGAGCCCACCGCTGATGGAGAGCCGAAGCCCGCCGTGACCGGCGAGCCATCGCAACATTGAGCGACAGAGCTGAGGATCGCCGTGGAGCCAGAGCTGCTGATGACGTCAGTCAAGGTGGTGTGACGGCAACAACGCCCGCCACGAGGGAGAAAGCTGCGGACGGTGTGAGTGTGGGAAGGCGCGCCGCCCCCTGCACTGCGGCTGAGATTGAGCTGTGCATGGCACGGTGACTGTGCCACACCAAAGAGGAGAGGGCTCCCATTCCTAAGTTCTGGCCTGAAAGCCCGGAGGCTCACAAATGCCCACCCTCCCACCCGCTCCTGCTCCTCCACCGCTGTCGTCTGACATGCCCCTCTGCTCGCACCGCAGCCCACATCTATGTGGTTGTTGCTCCGCGTGACTCCATCCTCCAGCGTCACGTGGTCGGAGTATTCCTTCGAACTCCACTTCCATCCGCCTGGGCTCCGGACTCCCAGCCTCGGTCCCGTTGACCGCGGCTCCACAATGGCTCGTAGCTCCGTCCCTCCGCCGTGGGCCCCGTCATCCACTAGCTCGCCGGTCCTCCCTCGTTCCGCCGTCCGCCTTGTCTGGCGTCGACCATATCCCTTTGCCTCTGGGACTGCCCATCTCCCTCCCGCTTCGCCTCATCCCTTCATCCCTCCAGCTTTGTCAGGCTCCTTCATCCCCTCGGCTCTTCCTCTGTCGCTCTGGCTCCACCACGGCCTCCCGGATCCATGCCTTCGTGTCGGTTGCCGGCGCCATCTGCTCCGACTAGGACCTCCGGATCCTCCCCGTCGCCCTGGCACAATGGCTCTCCGTCTCCGCCCCGGGCTCCTCCGCCGCCATTGGTCGGCCCCATGGAGTCGGGTTCCCGCCATTAGGGCGGAGGCCTGTGTCCTGCCTGTGCTCCGCCTGCTCCGGCCCCTCCTTTCGCCTTCCTGTTCCCTCCCTCCTCGCACCCTCCCTGGTCTCTGTTTGCCAGCCCCCTCCCGGTTGTCCGTCCTCCTCTCGAGCCGCCTCCTTAGTTCCCACCCATTCCCCCCCTCTCTTGTTCTATGGCGCGAGGATGCGCCTTCCGAGGGTGCTATTATCAGGATTATGGACCTGTTTTTCGCCTGTTTCTGTTTCAGTGTTCCCTTAATTGGTCATGTTCCTGTTCTCGTTGTCTCATTATTAGTTGATTCCCCACACCTGTCTGTCCCTCATTAAGTTTAGTATAAATGTGTAATCTGCCTCGTGTTTCCTTGTCGGGTCTTGAATGTCTTCCTTGTGCTCTCCCTTGTGTCCCTTGTGTCTCCATGTTGGATTATTAAAGACTCTCGTTTTGTGAAATCTCCACGTCTCCTCGTTCCTCCCATAAGCAAAGTGTGACAAAAGCACAGTTAGAGCACTAATTAGAATAATTCAGACATTTATGTCATTAAAGTTAAAATAGACAGTAGTTATAGTGCAAACATTTGATGCCATTGTTGTGTAATAACCAAGCAAGCATCTGTTTTTGTGAGTTCAAAGTCATAAAGACAAAAAAAAATCCCTGATGTGATTGAGTGATGAGATCCATTCATGGTTAAAATTCTAAAGCATGCGAAGGGATTCCCTGGAGTCCATTATCCCCATTTAGTTTTGGATTAAATAAGCACTGAAGTGATGCTTTATTTCAATGTTATTTTAACTAATTGATTCTCAAACGCGACAGGCTGACTAGCACCATGCTTGCGAAGTCCCCGGGGAACGCATTATGCAGAATTTACCGGGAGACGAAAGAGCCCTTTTATAGTCTTCTTTATTTTGTCTTTCTTTGCTCTGTTTCTCCCTCATTAGTTCACATTATGCCTCCTCCTCTGTGGAATCTCTAGATTCTGAGCTGTAATAACTTGTTATGAAGGCCGACTGCAGCCTTATTATTGCAAATCACAGATAATTGTACATGTGTGATCACATATGTTCTGTCCACCAGCCAATATTGAGTGTGTTCTAAGCCGTTTGTCACGTCCACTTAGAATACACTAACCGTTTATTTTATGTGTAGTATTTCTTCATAAAATGACATTATATGTAAATACATTCAATCAATGGTTATATCAAGCTTGCTTTGTATATGATATAGGGAAGACTGGGGTCATAACTGTACTGTTGAAGCCATACACTAAATCAAACTTTTGCTGTGCAATAATATGTAAAATAGTATATTATAATTGGATTGTTTGTGATTTTTTTTTTTTTGGTGGTGCATGTCTAAGAGCATCTCTGTTACTACTCCGTCTCTCTCTCAGTGCCCCCTCTGATCCAACACTCCGACTCTCAGAGCGCTTCCATTGGTCAGCGTGTCTTCATCCCCTGCGTGGTCATATCCGGTGACCTGCCAATGTCTATAACCTGGCACAAAGATGGACGACCAATCAATGCCAGCCTGGGTGTCACCATCGACAACATAGACTTTACCAGCTCATTACGCATTTCAAACCTGTCGGAAATTCATAACGGCAGTTACACCTGTATAGCCCGTAATGAGGCTGCTGCTGTTGAGCATAGTATACAGCTCATTGTTAAAGGTTTGAGATCAATTTATGCTATTCTTATATAGTTATTTTCATTTTTACCAATAATGTTTTTGACTCTAGAACTATTTTCTTGTACATTTTGCAAAAAATGACTTTTCAGTTCAAATTCTTCAAACTGTCTCTAAACTTACATTTAAATACATAAATACATTTTGCAATGCTTTTATATTTGTATTTGTTTTGAAAATTAATATTCTTTTTATCCTCAGTTCCGCCACATTTTGAGGTACAGCCAAGAGACCAGGATGGCATATATGGGAAATCAGTGATCCTGAATTGTTCGGCAAAGGGAAACCCAATCCCCACTATAGTATGGAACCACTCAAAAGGTATGCTATTATTTGCAAATATGTAATTGTATTATTTCTTGTTGTATATTATCAGTGTCTGGACAAAAATGTAAAAGACTATAGTCAAAATGTAAAATTCTTGCAATTAAGTAATTAGTAAAAAAAAAAAAAAACTGGTGAATCTTACAAAAGGATTTACAAAAACGAATTAGCAAAGAAATTAAGCCTTTTTGCATTTTGATAGGCGGATTTATCTTACAAATATATTTAATTTATTAACACCAACTATTTCCAGCTGTTATTATTTATACACTGTATATGAATTTAGAACAGCTGCTATTTGAGTGATATACAGTACAGCTGTTCTAAAGCTGCCATTACACTATTGGCAGTTTCAATTAACCGAAGGCAGGACCAACTCAGACACATTTATTGTGGACATAATTTTAGTCAGGTTTAGGGGTTATCTGGACAGGTGGGCTGGGTACAGGTGTGTGTTTGCATTGAGGCCATGGTCAAAGAAACTGGATTACTGGATTAGAACATGAGCAGGTGACTCGCTCGACCTTGGTTCTTCCTGAAGGGGACGAAGCGTTTGAAGCCCTCACTACACATTGTAGATGGAAGCTCACAAATGGAAATCCATTTGAAAGAAAAGAGGGCCAGAAGGAGTCTATGAGGTGAGAGAGGCACTGTGGGTAAAGGAGTGCTTTTTCTAGATTGACGATGGTATATTCTCTGAAATCAAATTACTACATTCAGAAAATAAATTTCAGTTGCTTTCTGAATGAATGGAGTTTCCATTATAGTTTTCTTTATATTACAACCCCCACACGTCATAACAGGTAAAGTATTTCAACATCTAGAAATGTTCAATACAGTATCCACCTTATTTTTAATATAAGAGCGGGTCCTCCCATTTCTAAATGTACAAGGCTTCTGGTGTCATCCACTTTCAGTTATTTTGAGCTATACAAAATATACTATGTGATGTTGCAAACTGATATATCTTGTTATATTATTTTAATGTATTATCGCAATTATAAACATACTATTTTGTAGTTCAAATTGTCTTATCATTTACTGCACTTTGTTACTTTTCTTGTAATTTACCTATAGTGGCTAATAAATCACAAGTCCCGCACATTCACAGAAAATATCTTATTTCCACGTTGCAAAAAAAGGAGGATATCCTGAAAGTCTGTACTTTTTTTTTGCCACAAATCTTGGCAGTAGAGATTATTTTATTTTGTTGCCCAGATAGGCTGTAGCTTTGGCAGATTAGTTTGCTCATGTAGTATTATGGTTTATTTCATATTAGTGAATCCCACAGTGTCATCTAATCCTAATCTAGACATGACACACCAGATACAAAACAATTCCCCTCAGAGATCTTTAAATCCAATAAAGAAATCATCAGATGCAAACACAGCATAACTAGAATCTTGATATTGATCATGAAAAAAAGGGTGTAATGTTATTGGATTATCAGATGTTCAAGATTACAGTAATGCATATCACAGAAATGTTGCCTCATGAAGCAGTATATTTGTTTTGAAAGAAATACCTTACAGAGTAGCATTTTAAAATATTAAATATTTATTACAATACATTTAATTAAATGAAACATTAAATATTCATTATAATATTCTGCATAAAAAAAATAAAATAAATGTACAGCGTTTCTATATATATTGTAAATAGATCTTACATTGTTTCTGTTTTCTTTTAAAGGTGCTGGCGTACCTCAGTTCCAGCCCATCGCCTTGAATTCTGGTTCGCGTATCCAGCTCCTGGAGAAGGGCTCTCTGCTCATAAAACACGTCCTGGAGGAAGATGCTGGATTTTATCTGTGCAAGGTTAGCAATGACGTGGGAGCCGATATCAGCAAGAGCATGTACCTCACCGTTAAAAGTAAGACCCTGTCAAGTGGAGCATGTTGATTGTGTGTGTGTACATGTTTTTTCTATACTGGTGGGAACTTAAACCTAAATACACACCAAGTCATGGGGACTTAATGGGGTGTCACCGTGGGAACCTAAATTGAGGTCACCATGGGTACAGAAGCTTATAAATAATACAGAATGAGTTTTTTTTTTGAGATTGTAAAAATGCACAAAGTTTTCTGTGAGGGGTAGGTTTAGGTGTAGGGTTGGTGTAGGGTGATAGAAAATGCAGTTTGTACAGTATAAAAACCATTACGCCTATGGGGAGTCCCTACAATGATAGTGAACCAGACTGTGTGTGTGTGTGTGTGTGTGTGAGTGCATATGAGTGAAATAATGTATGGTGATTGCAATGTAATCTGAGGCTATTAATACACAGATGTATTGTATCTAAATGTTTTTGTTCTCTTTGTATGGTCTGTGCCACTCTATCTAAGGAGTGTGTGTATGTGTGTGTGACTAAGTGTGTGTCTGGGCCTGAGGGTCTTCTGCCCTGCTGAATGCTGTGTGTACGGTATTGTGCTCCTTGGTGAACGGTTTATTTGTTGAGCAGGCAAAGACTTACATCCCCTTCATTAAAGCCACTACACAGCATTTATGCCCACTCTGGCATGAGGACAAGACCAAACCAACAGAGCAGTGCCACCAGTATTTGCATTACATCACTTTCTTTTTTGTCTAAACATCACCATCACCACCCAGTTAGATCAGCAAAAATGAACTACTGACAAAAATTAAATGAAGACATTAGAAATAACTTTTATGCTGTATTTTTCGTTAACATGACAATTATTTGAGGCATGACCACCTTAAAAGAGTCCATACAACTCATGTGTTCCCTTTCAGTCGGTCACACCAAGTCACATCGGTGACCGACGAATTGGAATTGAGACATGACGTCTCATTTCCCTCCTTCAGGGAACGAGGGTTACAACACGTAACCGAGACGTTTTTGCGTTTTGCATCATGTGAGCAGCCCAGGACAAAGCCTTGGGGAGCACCAGAATGTATTTAATTTTATTTGTGGTCTGTCCATTTAAAAACTAGTGTTTTACAGATGCAATGGTCAAAAATCAGTTTAAATTACCCAGAATTTCAAAGGCAGTATCCCTGGTCGTAATGAAAACAACATTCTGATATTCCCCTGATGCATGTTGTGTTCACATTGACTAGTGCTGTTGAATCTGCATTATTTCAATCTTCAGTCAAATATATTTCTCTCAGTGTCTCAGTACGTTTTTTCTTCTTTTTTAGTAAAATGTAGATGATAGATAGATTCTTCTGCTTTTCACTTCTCTGCTTTCAATTTGGTCATTTTTTTTATTTTTCATCACATTTTCTATCTATCTATCTATCTATCTATCTATCTATCTATCTATCTATCTATCTATCTATCTATCTATCTGTCTGTATATCTGTCTGTCTGTCTATCTATCTTGTTGTGTATTTAAAAATTAGCCATTAGGCTTGATAGAGATGGGTTTTTTGTTTGTTTTCTTGTTTTCATTTCTATCATCATCTTTTTCCTTGTGTGGGTCTGGTGGCGCTCCCTCGCTTTCAGTATCAGATAGAGCACATGCTCAGACTGTGACCAATTGTGCAAGAAAAAGGGGGAATTGCTTCAGCATGGCAGCCTGCTGCACTCCACCAACCACACACACACACACTCGCACAACCCCTCCCAATCCAGAGAATTCACCTCACTCCATTGGCCTGTGCAGAGAAGGCAATGAGTGTGTGTGTTTGTGAGAGAGAAGGGTCTAGATGGCCCGCTCAGGCATGACAATGTGACGAGGTGGCCTAGTTTCCCAGGGTGATAAAATGAGGGCTGAAATGGATTATATACACCCAGAGTTGCTGCTGCAGCCTCTGTATTCATATGGTATGATACACCATACACACTAATCATATTCCACATGGCCATCAAAGTGGAAAACACAAATGGATTTATCATAGTTAATTCACACCCAGCCGTAAATGCTGGTCCAAATTGCCAGGCTCACTTACTGTGCGCACTGAAAGAATTTGAATGTTCTGTGATTACAGTTATGTCATTTCTACAGTTTTACACACTGCATAAAAATATAAATATTTACCCTTTTTTGGCTCCAAGGTCATTGACTTCTCAGCCACTATAATGAGTCTCTGAATCTCCACCAAACGATCATGTTTCATGCTTTTTAACCCCTGTGCATCTCTAAACTCCACTTATATGCTTCATTGAACTGACAATAAAGACCATTAAAGGCTACATATGTGCCACACTCCTCGGACTCATCGTTGTGTGTGTGTGTGTGTGTGTGTGTGTGTGTGTGTGTGTGTGTGTGTGTGTGTGTGTGTGTGTGTGTAGACAGAGAGAAATATTATTTGCATGCTTGCCTTGATTACTTTGTTTAAATGTGAAGCTGAACATATGAAGAAGACAGTATCTGAACAACATTTTTGGCCAAGGTTTTAGTAGACCACACACAAAAGTAATGGAATAATAATGGATTTCTGAATATTAGTAAAGTAACGTTATGTTTGTCAGTAGGGAACAAGCTTAAAATTTCAACCCTGGTACCTGTTTTTTTTTTTTGAAACAGTAAATAGTTCATGAAAAATGTATATTTGAGGAAATATCAGCATTAAATTCTCTTTCTAAAATGTACATGTATTTCTTTATTTATTTTTGGTAATTATTTGTTCGTTTGTTTGCACTAGCAGGCTCTTTTATCCAAAGTGTCTTACGTGTTTTAATGTATTAATGCAGTCAGTGTATACTTTTCATTTGATCAATTAATGCATACGCTAAAAATAGAAATCTACAACCCATGCTAACATCATTCTCTACTGTTTGATGTACAGGAATGCATCACCCACATTACCATCATAACTCCTTCCAAAACTAGTAATTCGCAGCATTACACTAGTGAATTATGTCAATAGGAGGGGAACTCTGTTATAACTAGTAAGTGTAGGCTATGAAATGATAACAGTAAATAATTATTGAAAGGATATTTCTATAAATATCAGCATTCAAGTCTGTATACAAATACCTTGTGTAACTATCAAACTGTCAACCAAACTGTTGCTTTATCACAATGTTTACCATTTAAAAAAAATCTTACAGATATTTAATATAATGTAACCTTTTCATAACAGAAAAAGTTTTTTTTTTTTTCCATAGACTGGCTATAAAATACATGCATGTTGTTTGTGGAAAGACGACATTTACTCACACGTTGTGAATATCAAACTCTCTTCTGTGCTCCCTGTGGCTTACCCTGGTTTGTTTAATGATAGTTAGGTGCTGTTCTATGGCTGCTGAAATGAATAAAGGGAGATTCTGTTTGATGTGCGGTTATAGCTGCCATCAGCGCTCCCCCCTCTCTCTTTATTACAGGAGCCTGTAATATTGCTGGATATTAAAAATATACATCAACTAAGCTGTTATGGGAATACCATTTAGAGCCCCTCTTGCCTGAAGCCCCTCTCATGCTGACTGCAAGACTTTAAACGAGACTATACACACTCTTTTGGATGTGTGCTAAGGAGAATTTCTAAGAACTGGGGACTCACCATATTGTGACTACTTTTCCACATTGCATTCAATATCAGTGTCTTCTGCAACATTATGTGAAATGCACTGGTTAAAAAAAAAAAAAAAGCTGCAACAATCAGATTCCATAAAGTCATTTTAATTTTCTCCATAGAGAATGTTTTTTTAGCAATAATGCTAAAACTACACTACCCATAATCTTGAAGAGAAATCCACCAATCAGAAAAGGCACTGTTACCATGGAAACTGAAATTACTCCCACTCCTATAAAGCACTGCACACTACAGTACATCATTTTAATTTAGCAGTTAACTATATGCCTCTTCAAATCAAAAATGATAATGATAACAAAAAAATATATAGTTTTAAAAATCATTTTTAATTTAAAAGAATAGGAGAGTCCACACCACAGCTATAACGACAACGGCACAAATTAACAATATAGTTGGAATCACTTTAGCTGATGAATGATAAAAACATTGACAACCAATCAGAATCCATCCTGCTTTAAAGAGCTAGATCATTTATTTATTCTAAGCGCATGCTTATAATGAACAGAATGTTATTGTGCGTTGATATGGAAACTAATGTAATTATCGTTATTTTATTTTTCTTTATAGTTATCACTAATACTATCACTACTATAGCTATCACTACTATAGTTATTGCTAAAGAGCAATAACATTTAGAGAAGGCAGAGGGATATTTTCATTTTTTTTTACAATGCCGTACTTAAAATTCATAGTTGTCATGCAAAATAAATCAGTGTTCTCTCGTATGGGGCTGCTGCGCAGAGCTTGTGAGTGAATAAGAGATGAGAGTTAAACGTTCACAGGCCTGACTCTGACACTTTCCATCATGTCAACTTCCGCCACTTCACACCGCACTAAACGACTCTCAGAGGCCGGGCACGGGGATGTGTGCACCCCTTTCTCTTTTCCTCTCTGTCTGTCTGTATGTCTGTTCTTGAACAGTTAATGCTGACAAAAGCACATATCGCAGTATGAGTTATCACACTCAACATCCCAATATTTTTTTTTGCTGCAAATTCAACCAAAAAATGCCCAACTGGGTGTTTGTGAGAGAACTGCAGGTGGTCTGTGAGTTGATAAAAAGCTAATAATGAAATCAAATGTAAAATTAAAATAAATGTGGCTGCACAATTCATTGAATTAATTCTAAAATAGTGATATGGCATATGGTGATTATCAAATTAAATGCTGCAAATTAATTAAATAAGTGTAATGTTGTTAATTTTATAATTAGATTTTTGAAATATAATAAATAATATTAGAACATTATACATGCAGCTCTTTATATAAATCATGACAATGTCAATATGACCTCAATGTATCGTCACGAGCCACAGGGTTTAATATGGTTTTGTCTGTGTATGTTTTTTTTTTACTCTCAAAGCCATGAACCCATTGACTGCCATTATAAGACTGATAGACTGCAACGGTTTAAGTTAAAAATCTTCGTTTGTATTCTACTGAAGAAACAAAGTCACCTATATCTTGGATGCCCTGGGGGTAAGCGATACACATCAATTTTCATTTTTGGGTGGTGAACTATCCCTTTTAACATCTAAGGAGTTGTTTGGCTGACCAAAAAAAAAATGCTAAATGCATGTTTTTTGGAAAATAATAATAAATGTACTTACTGCCAAACGAAATATACAGTATCTCATTTGATTATTTGCTATTTTTAATTGGAACCCAATAGACACAAACCAAAATCAAAATACTTAAAAATCAATACAAATATAATTATAAATCAGATCATTCTGATTTCAAATTGTGATTGGTTTGATACAAAATCTTAAATTTACAAATAAACAAAGTTTTTGGATTTTGGAAAAATGTACATCAAGCCAATCATTACAATGTAAAAGGAATAAGGAATTGTATAACCATTGCCATCAAAGTGAAAGCAGTACATACTGTACTAAATAAATTGCGATTTAAAAAAAAAATAAAATTTCAACTTTTCATTTAAAAAAATAGTTTTTTAATAAACGTGCAAACATGCTGATTTGGAGAGTTTTATTCACATTCCTGCTTCACCTGTGTTAGTATTGCTGAGCGAAACAAGCAGAAGCATCTATATGAAGAATCGAAGTGTGCTCATCATTAAATCATACCCATGCCTGCCAGGAAAGAGAGAGAGAGAGACAGATCCCTCACAGTGCTTCAGGGTAACAAGGTTTTCAGGGGGGAGACAGGCCTGAGCATGGTCTCGTGCCTCTTTTCATGTCTGCGCTTGCAGTGTGAACTTCCCACCAGTGAACAGCTCAGTTTGCTTTCAGCACAGTTACTTCATATGAGGAGATCCGATAACAGTTTGATTGGAAATAAAACTTTTTGAAGAAAGACACTTTTAGACCAGTGGTAATGTAAAGCTGCTTTGAAACAATGTGTATTGTGAAAAGCGTTATACAAATACATTTGAATTGAATTTGAATTAATAATCAGTTGTTATATCAAGGCCTTATATGACCCAAAATGAATGATGATTTTAGACCAAATTAGTTGTCCACAAGGGTTATCACATGTCTGGGCATTTATTTTAAGAGTGTGTGATCCAGATCTACATGTTTGCATTGTATTCCGCTGTGACCATTATTATACATGGACATGTTTTGTTTGTGATGAGCTGGCCATGTAATATAACCTGTGTCGCAACAACCTCACAATGCAAGTCAGCTGTCTGTGATTAAAGTTGTGTTGGCTATAAGCTGATAATAAATGTATGCAAATAAAATCAGTTAAATAGTGATAATTAGCTTTCCATTATTTAAATTTCGCATTTGTAAATTTAGCATTTTTCTATTTTTTTTAACATTATGTAACATTAATTATATATTCTATGCACATTAATTTAATAATTACTTAGCATTTGTTATGTCCCCTTTTTGCTTTAAAGGGGTCCTATTTTTGCTAAAGGGCTCTTTTACAAAGTCTTGATTTTGTTTTGGGGGTGTACTAGAACATGCTCTCATGCTTGGTGGTTCCGGGTTTGATGAAGGCCCGCCTTCCGAAAAATGAAATGTGTTGTGATTGGTTAGCTATCCCAGTACGTTGTGATTGGCGAACAGCTGAACAGCTTAGACGGTGTTTCAGTACTGCCTCGCCCCTTGCTCCGTCTTTCAACAAAAGCTAAACAATGAATTACTGTATTTGCATTACTGTAAGGGTAGGTTTAGGGTTGTGGTAGGTGTAGACGTTAATAAACCATAATTTACAGGTACAGGATGTTTCGTTATGGAATTATGCTACCATCTGTTTTAATGGGAGGTAGCAAAATCTGACAGGGTAGCAAAAATCGACAGAACACCGGTCGGCATCTGTCCGCAGTGACCAGCTACGTCATGTTGTACTTGTTGAATGAATTGTTCTAGACGCTGCGCAAACATACACACTGACTAAAATTTAAAAAGTGAAAAAGCATAATAGGACCCCTTTAATAACTTTGAACTGGGGTGTATTCCAGAAAGCAGGGTTAAAACCCGTCCACATATACCCTGAACTCTCGGTTGATTAACCCAAACCTTGCTTACTTGACGTATGCTGGTTCCAAAAACACATCTGGGAGTAAGTTCAGTCAACTCAGAGTATGTTCACGGTTAACACACAAGACATTCTCAACAGAGCTACGAATCGACAAGTCACGATGGAAACGGATGCTAAGAACAAGCGCACCATTGTCGTCTTCGTTCTTTTATGTTCAATGGCCATTTTAACAGAACCTAAGCAATCGACAACATAATTGGTGGTTGTGCAATCATTTTTCAATCTTGTTTGATTGATGCTGATTATATAATAAGACATATCATATCCTTTTATTATAGAAATACACGATAGAAAACATCCTGTTGCAAAAAGCATATTTTGTGCTTCATTGGAAGTAAGGAAATATTTTATATAAAGGATTCTGCATGCTGGCAATGTCACACATTTGCTTATTTAGATCTAGCAATAGTGAATTTGCAAATACTAATTTGAAAATGGTCATTTTCCATCGTAACTTTTTTTTCTTTTAAATTTTTCAAAATTCTACAACTTCTTTTATTGATAAATTAGTTTGTTCAGATAAGCCAGGCGGCGAGCAATATATAAGAGAACAAATAGGCGCATGTTACCAGTAATAATTGTAGCAGGTAGTGGAGATCATGTTCCATTACACTTCAATTAGGAATTGATAGATTTATATATAACACCTGATAAACATAATAATCGAAAATGTTTTATGTCTCAAGCCTGAGTCGGGGTGTATTTGCAACGGTGCTGTGCATGTGGCTGGGTCGTCACTGACGGTAAATATCATTTCATGCATAACATCACTCTGTGTTTTTCTCTGTTTCTCCTTCTGTTCAGTTCCTGCCATGATCACATCTTACCCCAACACCACACGAGCAGAACAGGGTCACATGACTGAGATGAGCTGCACTGCTCACGGTGAAAAGCCCATCAAGGTTCGCTGGGAGAAGGAATCTCATATCATCAACCCAGACATGAGCCGGTATGTGGTTACTGGGAAGGAAGTGGGAGATGAGGTCATATCCACCCTGCAGGTGAGCCAGACACCATCTACACTGAGAATGCAATCATACGCCTCATTTCCAAGACACATATTCAGGGTTGCCCTGGACTAAGCTGTTTTCTTTTCCTGTCAAAAATTCATCCACCATTTTCAAACTCTATATTTGTCCTGGTTGTCAACATGAAACTTACAACTCATTTATACTATGGTATGGCAAAAAACGGTTTCAGGTATCCGTGCTTACAGAAATTACTTTTACTGTTCACCAGCAGGTACACTCTAAAAAATGCTGGGTTAAATACAACCCAGTGCTGGGTAAAATAGGGACAAACCCAGCAATTGGGTTGTTTTGACCCAGCGGTTGGGTTACTACCCAGAAGGTTGGTGAGCTGCCAACTGCTGGGTCAAAACAGCCCAATTGCTGGGTTTGTACCTTTTTAACCCAATAGCTGGGTTTGTCCCTTTTTAGCCCAGCATTTTTTAGAGTGTATGGTTCAAGTACAGTGGGAAAAAAAGGTAACAGGTAACGTGAAATTAAATGTGAAATGTATACAAAAAATGTTATAAAATTAACTAGTAATTTCTTTTAAAATGTCCTCCAATAATCTTTGTTTTATATGCAACTTCAAAAAAAGAATTTTGCAGTTTAGTAGTATTATGCTATTTTAAACATAGCACAGTACAGTAAAGAATACCAAACATAGCCCACGTCAAACTCACTATAGGCTACAAGGAATATTAGAAGAACTACATAACTTATTAACATAGTCAGGGTAACCTATTGTCCATACATTTGTGTTTTCTCCATGAAACAGTTGAATGAAATAAAAGCCCTTGTTACATAAAAAGAAGATAGCAAAAAGCACTAATGTCAAGTGTGGTGATGGTTTCAAAAGGCAATATTATATTAAAGTCCATAAAATGCAAATGTATAAATATATCAACAAGTCTTTTTGGGGGACCTTGTATAAAAATAAAATGACCCTGGAAGACAAATTTACCTTGTAACAAAGAGGCTCTGCAAACACTTAAATGGGTACTTGATAGTTTCAGTAAGTATTATTGTAAAGGTCTGCAGATCTGTGCAACTTTTTTGTTTAACGTTGCACAAACGATTACTCATAAATCATGCTAGTCATTAGTAAGAGTGTGCAGAATTAATTTTTTCGTTCTTTTTTCGTGTGTTTTTTTTTTCTTCAGCAATTTCACGACAAATCGAGCACATAATCTGGAATACTACGGTTGAAATAACATGCAGGTGGATGTTTATGCTTGTGCCACATTTACTTTATCTGAACATGATATGAAACAAGCATTCATAGATGCTTCAGTGTGTTTGTGTTGCCCATTCTGAGGAAAGATGTAAGCAAATCATAGGAAAAATATGATTTAGTGTTCTCAAAAACATGAAAAGCCAAGGGAATTAGTAAAATATTTATACATTTTATTTTCTCCACTCTTAAATATTGCTTATAGATATTGATTTTTGTTAGTGTTTGTGCAAAACAACATTTTACAATGTCTGTGGAGGGTCTTACTGGAGTCATTTGTACACTAATAAGTATAATCAATCGAATATACTGTAATAATTCAAAAGACTGTACCTGACATACTCATAAACATCCAAATAAAATGATGATAAAACAATTCTTATCCATGAACGAATGAAATGTGAACAGCAAAACTCCCGTACATTGACGGCTGACGAGACGTGAGACCTGTGGATCCATCTGCAAGCTTTTATTAAGAGACGTGGTATAACAGGCAGGGTAGAACAATGGCAAACAGGTATAATGAGCGGAGCAAAAACACAAGATAGTCCATAGGGCTATCGTAGTCAACCGATCGCAGACAGAATCACAGGGCGAGACAGAGGAGAAATCAGAAAACGGCAAAGATCCTAAAACCGCCAAAACAGGCAAGGCAAAACAGGGAAAACACAGAGACTTGGAATGGGGTACGGGCTAAACAATACTCAGCCGAGAATGGCAGTTTGAGTTGGTGTTATATAGTGAGTGAGGTGATAATAAACAGCTGAGCACAATGAGTGCAATCAGTGCAGTGTGCAAATCGTGCAAAGAATGATGGGATATGTAGTCCGTGGTGCTATGCAACAGTTTGTGTAGTGCGAGAGTAAATGTAATGGAAAAGGTGACCTCTGGTGGTGAATAAACGGAAGTCCATGGACTGAATTCGTGACAGCAATTACAATAGCATTTACCTAAATGCCTTTATGTACTAGTCAAATGTGTGCTATTTGTGTCTTCACAGATCTTACATACCGTCAGAGAGGACTCTGGCTTTTTCTCTTGCATTGCTATCAACTCATATGGCGAAGATAAAGGAATCATTCAGTTGATAGTACAAGGTAAAGTTTGTGCGTGGTGGTGTTCTTGTTGGTTTTTAAATTTAAGATTGCACTATTTTGCTTTTAAATTAAATGATGTTTATTATTCTAAAGTATATTAAAATATATTCAATATGAAATGCATTGAGTCTTAATAATAGTATTCAGATATATATAGATAATTGGGGGGGTTAGTATAATTGGGTTTATGCCTAAAATATGTTTCATTGTCCTAATCAGTCATTGTCTATAATCTCTCAACATTTCCCAAAGATCGTCGGATCCCGGGAAGTGTTCGGTGAGTCAGGGCGGAGGTCAAGGACCGAACCATTGCACTTCGCTGGACAATGGGCTTTGATGGCAACAGCCCTATTACAGGATATGACATCAACTATAAAAACAAATCATGTATGTTTTTTTTGCCTCAAATAAATGATTATTATTTATATTCTTTAGCGCAAGAATTGTTCATAGTAATAGATGTTTTAGGCAGTCATTTGTATTATGTGTTTCATCACTGCTAGAAGCTGGAGTTTATTGACAAGTCGGCATTTTGGCCTGGATCAATCTGTTTAATAAATCAGACTGAATGACCAATGTTCAATTTTATTCACATAGGCTGAATTCTATGTGCCAGTCATTCATAGAATGATCTTTGATCATTACGTTGGTTGAAGCTAATTAACTAATTACTAATTTTTTTAAATATTCCTTCACCCTTTAAACTGTGGTAAAATGACTGTAGCATAGCCTCTTGTGGTTTATAGCATTATCACTTTGCATTTCTCTGTATTTCTTCAAGCTTCATGGGCCTCATCTCAAATGACCAAAGACGTCTCCCCTCAGCTGAATCAGGCCACCATCATTGAACTCCACCCTGCTTCCACCTACAACATCCGCATGTTTGCCAAAAACCAGATTGGCGAAAGCAGACCAAGCAATGAGCTGACCATCACCACAGATGAAGCACGTGAGTATTGCTACAACTGAAAATGATGTGAGCCTTTGTGAGTCTTTTTCTATAGTACTCTTTAGTATCAGACATTTTATTATCTGTGTCGCCACCTAGTGGCTCAGTCCATTATTTTCTCTGTCTTTCCTGCATGTGATCAATCTAGCACCTGATGGCGCTCCTCAAGATGTGCAGCTGGAAGCAATCTCATCCCAAAGCATCAAAGTCACATGGAAGGTAATACTGAGGAACAAGACATGTAGATATGCAAAATTGGAATTTGTGCAGGTGAAATCATTTTTGAGGAATATTTTGTGTTTAAGCTATTTCAACAGTAGCGACAATGTAGATTGCCACAGAAAATTATGTTTAACTTGTCCATTAAAGAAAAGGTAACACTTTATTAAGAATAAAATTGAAATATGAACAAGACATGGTTGTAGCTGCCAACACTGTCGTACAGTTTGTACATACCCCCAAATTATGTACTTTCCCATCGCCAAAGAAGTACTTACTTTTTCAAATTGGAATGCAGATACAGCATGTTTTTTATTTTTCTTCTGATTCTCCCTTTCTGATGTTACAATATCTATTCTGTTCTCTGTTCTATTCTTTCCAGCCCCCCCTCAAACACTTACAGAATGGTTTGATCCGAAGCTACCAAGTGTGTTATCGGGAGTTTGGGACAGGGGGCAGCCCACAATACAACACCATCAATGTGGACACCACAGGGGACATTGAAACCCTCACTTTGGATAATCTGAAGAAGTACACCCAGTATGAGGTGCGGGTGCAAGCAGCCAATCGGGCAGGCATAGGTCCCACCTCGGAGGAAATCACCATCACCACTCTAGAGGATGGTTAGTCACTTTATGATTGTCACCTTTGTTATATTAATACTTTGAAGCTTAATTGATTTGTTTATAATAGTTGATTAATAAATGTCTCTCACTTATTAGCTTTAAATTCTATTTGTAGGACATAGTAATGCACATACATATTTTGAGATTTCATGATAAATATCACACAGAGTACACTCTAAAAAATGCTGGGTTAAATATAACCCAGCGCTGGGTTAAAAAGGACAACCCGCTATTGTTATTTCTGAGACCTCGCTATTGGGTTTTTTGACTAGTGGTTGGTTGTTTTGACCCAACCGCGGGGTCAAAACAACCCAATATTTTTGGTTTGTCCCTTTTTAACCCAGCCGCTGGTTTCTTTAACCCAGGCATTTTTTAGAGTGTTTTACGAACACGATCTGCCTCGCAGTCCCATTGTCGGCATCGGCGGGCATCGATCGCCCATCGCACGCGTGGCAGGGGCGCTCCGCCCACCTGAGAACGTTGTGACAACAGCTACCACCCCCGAGACCATCTCCCTGTCCTGGTCTGTTCTGTCTAAAGAAGCCCTCAACGGCATGCTGCTTGGATATCGTGTCATCTACTGGGCCAACCTACCTGATGGAGGTCCGGCAGGGTTATGACCCTTTCAGTTTCTGCAGAGATTTTCTTACTTTTATGCATAATTATTTACACACACTGAATGTCAGGGTTTGTGTAGGGTAGGTTCCGGTTAGTACCTAGTTATTACCATTATTGTAATTGTCAAACAAGTCCATAGTACATACTGCAGGACGCCTTAAAATAAAGTGTTACCAAATAAAGTGCTTCCAAAAGTACTGTAGCAGTTTAGTGATGGTATCGGGTGATAATACCGTAGTACTTTCCAAATTCATACACTTTGGTATTTACATAGTGCTCCAAGGTATTTCAGAGATGCATGTTTTTTACAATACATCTCCAAATAGCACCAAAACAATTTTTTTTTGTAAATAAACAATTGTTTTTGTAAATAAATGTTTATGCATGAAAATCTGTTGTTATATATATTAGATAATATATATATTATATATATATATTAATATATATCCGTTAATGTACATGAACTAGCAGACCTGTCAGTAGCACTATACATTATCATAAGTGATGATCATTTGGGACTACATATAATGCAATTGCATTTCCTGCCCATTACCACCAGAGGGCATGGTGGCATTGTTGTAGGAGACAGAAAGTGAAGAAACAGTGGGCAGTAGTCCTAAGTAGAAACACAATAATTATTGGACAAATTGTCTACATTTAGATTTACTGTCACTCATTCAGCAGACTTACAAAGCATTTTTTATTTATTTATTTATTTTTTTGATGAAGGTGTTTCATTTCTTTGGGGCACTGTCCAAAGACTGTGGCGGTGCATACTATGCACCCTGTTTTTGTAGTATGTTATCGCCTGCTATGGACGTTTTGGGCAAATTCCCTGTTATACATGAAATACCGAATGCCATTAGTATGGAGCACCCAGCAAAAAGATCAGTGGCCATTTTCCAGGCCGCACTGCAGAGTCATTAATAATTGAACTACAATAAGGCATTGATGTACAGATTCAAGGGTAAAAATAAAAACGGAGACACAACAGTTTGTATACTGTAGTATTATACAGGACACAGTGACCTATGAATATGCAAAATGTAATTAGTTGACTAATGCAATGAGAGTGAGACTAACTCAAATGTATACAATGCAAGATAACGATACAATGATATTATTATTTATTTATTTATTATTTTTTCGGAGTTTCATTTCATTTCATTTTTCTGTTCTTTTTTTCTCAGATCTAGGAGAAACAATTGCTTTATTAAAGAAGCGAATTTGTAATCCCCCCCCCCCCCCCCCCCCAGTCGTTTACATTTGGGTGGTCTGTTGCAGAGCTGGGGAGATCAGAAACCTCACAACCACCAAGCCTTCACTAGAGTTGGAACGGCTGGAGAAGTACACCAACTACAGTATCCAGGTCCTGGCCTTCACTCGAGCCGGAGATGGAGTCCGTAGTGAGCAGATCTACACACGCACCAAAGAGGATGGTGAGACTCATTCCGATTGCACATATATAATGGCTAGGTGACTCCCCTGTCTCCACGCTTCATTCACCGGCCCCAATTCCCTGCTGACCATGTTATCCATGGTGATTCTATACCCACCACAGGGTTTTCTGCAGTTTTACTAAATGACACAATTTTTTTACTTAAAATGCAAATGGACAAATGCCTTCTACAGCATACCCTGATAAAACAAATGCACATTCTCACACTAAAGTCGTTTTCACAATTTCATTACAATTCTCCACTGTGGTCTTGCTCTTATTTTGGCATTCAGTGACGAAGAATTGGAGAGAATTGTCAGAGGCAGTAGTTTGTTTGTCACCAATCTTCCATTCTTGATTGTTGAGTGAAATAAAACTTATACAGAAGAGATTTCAGTAAAAACCATCAGCAGGAGTGACCAAAATCAACCTGTTTCGAGTTGTCTAGTGGGATATTCCGCCCCAAAAGAAAGTCATTTGTAGGTTGACTTTGCTCATTGCACAGACATCTGAACCCAGTGACAAAACCAATCCAAACGGAGAGGTGATTGGTGTATTTGGGAAATTGTGTAAAGTCACACATCTCAACTTTCCATTATGTTAGAATAGAACAGCTAGGTTACTTCCTTTGTAGCATACAAGGTGTCTTTTCTAGAGCTTCTCCTCAACAAATTATGTCATTTCTCCTGCTAAAACCAGTTCCTGGCCCTCCGGCTGGAGTCAAGGCAGCTGCTTCCACAAGCTCAGTGGTATTTGTTTCCTGGCTTCCTCCACTCAAACTCAACGGAATCATCCGGAAATACACCGTCTTCTGTTCCAACCCTTACCCCACGGTGAGCTTTATCTGTGGCTCTTTGTGACTCTGCACAGCTCCATAAGGCAGCCCCAAACTTAATTATTCAAATTTACCAAACACAATTTTAATAGAATTATAAGGAATTATGACAGTGCTTCCCTGACCCTGTTCCTGGAGGTACACATGTTGGATGTTTCCCTTATCTGACCTATCCATTTCTGGTCTCGGAGTCTCTACTAATGAGCTGACGAGTCGATTCAGGTGTGTACTTAGGAGGAGTTCGAAATGTGTAGTGTTTGGTGTGCCTCCAGGAACAAGGTTGAGAAACAAAGTAGAAGAACATTTCACTATGTAACTCATAACTCTAAAAAAAGTCTATGGGTTTGGGATACTTGAATGACCTACTGCATTTGCCAGTGCAGTTTCAATGTGTATTATTGCTTAATGCTTAGTGCTTCTTCTTCTTCCTCTTATTTATTTATTTTTTAATAGTAGGCAATGTAGAGTATAAATCACAGTATGCTAAGACTGAGCAACTCTGGTCCTCAAGGTCCTACAGAGTTTAGCTCCAACCCTGATTAAACACAACTAGCTGTCTGTAGTTTTCCAATAATTCTGAAAATCTTGATTAGCTTGTCCCAGGTTTTTGCTTAGGGTTAGAGCCAAACTCTACAGGAAAGTGTATCTCAAGGATACGCAACACTCTAAAAAATGCTGGGTTAAATATAACCCAGCATTGGGTGAAAAGGGATAAACCCAGCTGTTGGGTTGTTTTGACCCAACCGCTGGTCAAAACAACCCAATAGCTGGGTTGGTCCCTTTTTAATTTATTTAATCTAGAGGGTAGAATTGCCCGATCTCTGGCGTTAAAGACCAATGCTAGCAGTACAGTAGTGGGTGCGCCTGTTATGTGCGGAGAAGGAAAGGGGAGAAAGGGGAAAAGGAGGGAAGGAAGGAAAAAAGGAGAGAAAAAAAAAAAGAAAAGAAAAGGAAAAAGGTGTGTTGGAGAAGGGAACCAACTTTGAATCATATCTCTGGATAACCCGTGATATGAGCTGTCATCGACTACTAAGGGGGTGTGTGTGTGTCCAAGATGTAGTGTTACACATTTATACCTAAAACAGAGGTGTTCCCAAATCTGTTCTCAGTAGGTCTGTGAACCACACATCTGAACCAGTAGATACAGAGGACATCATCTAGGTCGCACTACAGAACCAACAGTACAGTGTGAGGGTCTAGATGTAGTATGGAGTCTAAAAGCGCTGCAACGAATAGGTATAGCCCTCCACGGAGGCAGATGGCGATACACTCTATGCCCGATTAAACTATAAGAAAAACACACTAACACGTGGATAAGTGTTCCCGCAACTATACACATTATTATGTATATTCTTATGAACGCTTTAGCATTGTGTATCAATTACGATATGATCAGGGCGAAAATCTTCGAGCGGTGTGTGCACCTGATGTTTACGTTTTCGTGTCGTTTGGTGACCCCTATCGAATGCAACGCTGGCAGTGTCTCTAGCAATCATAAGTCGTCCCAAGTACGTCAGGTTTGGGTTGGATGCTCGCTTCTTGTATGAGCACAGCCAGTGCAACTTACGGTGCATCCTGTGTATGTCACGACCAAGCCCAAAGGTACTCGTTGAAGAATGAATCTCATGAGTGTCAATCGACGTATTCACATTGAGACTACGCCTCGGTAACCGGTCACGATAGTGTTGGTATAGACGTGTACGGTAGACATTCCGTGAGTGATGCAACACTATGTCACTCATTGACAGAAGCCAACATATGACAATAGTAAGCATTTATGTCTGATGTACGAGATTTATCACCATGATCATCCGTCACAGTACTAGCTATGTTTATTAAGCCCCTGCGCGAATCCTGACATTCAGTGGTACTGTGACCACCCCGTGGATGAGGGACATTGTCCTTCCATGCAAAGCAGTCGGAGACCCTCCTCCAACCATCAAGTGGCTCAAGGGAAAGTATGTTTGATTACTATATTCTTTAGATTTTAATGTAGTCATTTTGTAAAGCTTGTCAAAATTTGTTTATAAAGAACCGGAAGTGCTGTGCATGAAACTGAAAATGCCTGATGAATTCGTTCTTGTGACTCATACTTGCTATGAAACTGATGTTTTCCTACAGTAATGGTACTCCTGCTCCGGTTTCAATCGATGGACGTCGCAGCGCTCACAGCAATGGCAGCTTTGTTATTCGCACTGTCAAAGCAGAGGATTCTGGGTACTACAGATGTGTTGCCAGCAACAACTGGGGTTCAGATGAGATCATGCTAAACCTTCAGGTCCAAGGTGTGTATGGCATTGGACAATCAAATTATATTCTCTGTAAATTCAAATAGAATTTTTTTGTTTTGAATCATTGGCAGGACACAGTTTGTGCCTTGAATTTTTTTCTGTAATTTATGAAAACAAATCTGTGAAAAAGAAAGGAAAAAGAAGTTTGATATAACCAATAAACACACAGGTCACGTTATTGAAATTGCATGAGCAAAACAGGTCATTAGTGTAGTGATGTACTGTACAATATGAAGCACAGCTCATATAAACCAAGCAGCTTTCTGTTGGGCAACACATTGAATCTGCATGACCAAATTGAACCTAATGCAAAATCTGCATGTGGAAATCTTTCCTATGATATGGCTGGATGTCATTCATGAAAATTCTTCAAACAATGGTAAATGTGACTGTACCTTTACTCTCAAAATGTTTCAGTACCTCCGGACCAACCACGTCTCACAGTGACCAAAACCACAACCACCTCCATCACACTGTCCTGGATCCCTGGAGACAATGGAGGAAGCTCCATCAGAGGTTAGACTGCACTGATATCTATTTTCCATATATTCATCCACTTATTCTCCACTGTGTGACAAATATGGAACACTATCCACCTAGACCTGTCAAATGGTTTATTTTGCACGCTGTAATTTTTTAATAAACTTGAAGGTCAGCTTTGCGTAGTAGGTGCTCTATCAATTTACAGCGCCCATGAAAGTGAATAAAACAAAGTGTGGCATTTGGGGTTTATTTTAAATTGGTGTGGTGTTCTCTGTTCAGGCTACATTCTGCAGTACTCTGAGGATAACAGTGAAGAGTGGGGCAGTTTCTCCATCAGCCCCAGTGAGCGGTCTTACCGTCTAGAGAAGCTAAAGTGCGGTACTTGGTACAAATTTACTCTTACTGCACAAAATGCAGTTGGTCCTGGACGCATCAGTGAAATCATTGACTGGCTAAAACCCTGGAAAGGTAAAATGTTTTATTTTAATTAATACTGTATATATATAATTATAGTTATAGGCTGATCCGATGGCTAAAATACATGACTGACAACTGAATGGTAGCCTAACTGAATTGTAACCTGATGCTGATTCAAAGAAGGCTATGAGCTATTATGCCCTTGAGCAAGGTGCATAAAAACCGTCTTGAAATAAAACCACCAGTTTTCATTACTGTGTTCACATACAGTATGTAATATTGAAACACATTGGGAGACCATCCTAAATGTTTGTCCCTTTCTCATTAATGGCCAATAACAAAATCTGAGAACACTGAGAACATAATTAAAAAAACTGGTTCCATATTAAATGTTTGTAAACAGTAGTCTGCTTTCATGTCAGATGACATGAAATAGAAATAACATGTTAGTGTGATACTTTGATATTAGCATGAAATCATAACCATGATTTGCTACTTGCTAAGTATAATGTGCAGGGTCATTCTCATTCTGGATTACATTTACATCTGGATTATATTACCTTTGGTCTGTTTTCCCTGAATGTGTATACTGTATCTGCTTTTAGTTTATTCCTATGAGTAGACTAGCATACATATGTTGTTAAAGCTAAAAGACATGGGCTGTGTCCGAAATCCCCCTATACCCTTATATAGTGCACTATTTAGCACTATATAAGGGTATAGCTCCCAGTGATATGTGTCGGGTCCCCGCTATAATAGCAGCAACATTCACAAATGTTTACAGAACAAGCGGGAACCCAGTGTGCCTGTAGTTTTTTTCTATTTCTGTTTTATCACGTGATAGAAAGTCTAAGGGCTTCTTAAGCTGTACGGCTGACTTATCTAATCTGCGGCCTGTTATGCATCAAACTAATATTGCTGTTGAAACAAAATGCAATGCCATCAAGTTAGCATTTTTAAACATTCGTTCACTAAAAAATAAATCATTTCTAATCAATGACTTAATCACCACAAACAACTTGGATTTTATGTTTCTAAATGAAACATGGCTGTAAGACAGCTGCAGTGCAACGGTCCTCAATGAAACAGCCCTCCTAACTTTACTTTCATGAGTGTTTGCAGGACTGTTAGGAGAGGTGGAGGTGTAGCTGCTCTATTTAAAGATGTCTATCAATGCAAGCAAGTGTCATTTGGTCAGTACTTGTCTTTTGAATATCTAGGGATTGTGTTGAAAGGTGCTCCACGCATTCTGTTTATCATTATTTACAGGCCTCCAAAATACTCTCCAGCCTTTGTTGAAGAGTTCAAAGAAATGCTATCAATGATTTCCTCAGATTTTGACTGTTTTGCTATTGCAGGGGATTTTAATATTCACATAAATAATGCAGAAAACAAAACTACAAAAGGAATTATAACTGTTCTAAATACTTTTGACCTGATTCAGCATGTGCATGAACCCACACACAATCGGGGACATACTCTAGATTTACTCATCAGTAGAGGTCTAAACATTTCATCCATTGTTATTAAGGACGTAGCACTAACTGATCACTTCTGTATTTTTCTTTGATATATTGATCTCTGTTACCACTAAATCTGGATCGGTCTCAGTCAGAAAGAGATGCATTTACGAAAACACTAGTGTGCTATTTATGTAGGCTATATCTTTAACACCAAGCATTTCTGCAGACTCTGTTGATCTTCTCCTTGATTCTTTTAACTCAAAAGTTAAGAATGTTATTGATGACATTGCTCCTTTGAAAGTCAGCAGGAAGACTGGCAGACAGAAATCAGCTTGGAGAAAATCAACAGCAGTTCAGAGTATGAAAAGACAATGCAGAAAAGCTGAGCGGATGTGGCGGAAGACGAAACTTGAAATACACTATAGCATATATAAAGACAGCCTTCGTACTTTCAATGTGGAACTAGGCAAAGCTAGACAGTCATTCTTCTCAAACCTTATAAACAGTAACTTAAACAACACTCGCACTCTTTTTGCTACTGTTGAGAGACTGACAAACCCCCCAAATCAGATTGCCAGTGAAATGCTCTCCGACAGCAAATGCAATGAGTTTGCTTCCTTCTTTTCTGAGAAGATCAATAATATCAGGAAGGCGATTAGCACATCCCCAAGTTATGCAGAGGTTAGACAGATTCGACCGCAATTTCAAAAATAAGTTACTATGTCTGTTTTTGAAGCAATTGACAGCAATATTTTGGAAGAAATAGTATAGCACCTTAAATCGTCAACATGCTATTTTGACACACTTCCCACATATTTTTTCAACAGGGTGCTTAACTGTTTGAAGCAGATCTCGTAAATGTTGAACGCCTCACTTCTTTCTGGTACTTTTCCAAACTCCCTGAAAACTGCAGTTGTTAAACCCCTTCTGAAAAAGAGAAATCTTGATAACACCATATTGAGCAACTATAGACCAATATCAAATCTTCCTTTTATAGGAAAGATTATTGAAAAGGTAGTCTTTAATCAGCTGAACAAATACTTAAACTCAAATGGATACCTGGACAATTTTCAATCTGGTTTCCGACCGCATCACAGCACAGAGACAGCACTCATTAAGATAATAAATGATATTCGCTTAAATTCTGAATCTGGCAAAATATCAGTGCTGGTACTACTAGATCTCAGTGCTGCGTTTGACACTGTCGATCATGACATACTACTAGAGAGACTGGAAAACTTGGTCGGGCTTTCTGGGATGGTAATTAAATGGTTCAGGTCATACTTAGAAGGGAGAGGTTATTATGTGAGTATAGGAGAGCATAAGTCTAAGTGGACGTCCATGACATGCGGAGTCCCACAAGGCTCAATTCTTGCACCGCTCTTGTTTAGCCTGTATATGCTCCCACTAAGTCAAATAATGAGAAATAACCAAATTGCCTATCACAGCTATGCAGATGATACCCAGATTTACCTAGCCTTATCTCCAAATGACTACATCCCCATTGACTCCCTCTGCCAATGCATTGATGAAATTAACAGTTTGGATGTGCGAGAACTTTCTTCAGTTAAACAAAAAAAAACCGAAGTCATTGCATTTGGAAACAAAGATGAAGGTCTCAAGGTGATTGCATACCTTGACTCTAGGGTTCTAACAACTAAAAATCAAGTCAGGACTCTTGGTGTGATTCTGGAGACAGACCATATTTTCAGTAGTCATGTCAAAGCAGTAACTAAATCAGCACACTATCATCTCAAAAACATTGCAAGAATTAGATGTTTTGTTTCCAGTCAAGACTTGGAGAAACTTGTTCATGCCTTTATCACCAGCAGGGTGGACTGTAATGGTCTCCTCACCGGCCTTCCCAAGAAGACTATTACAGCTGCAGCTCATCCAGAATGCTGTTGCCAGAATTCTGACTAGAACCAAAAAATCTGAGCATATTACACCAGTCCTCAGGTCCTTACACTGGCTTCAAGTTATATTTAAGTTATATTTTGATTTTAAAGTACTTTTACTCGTTTTATAAATCACTCAATGGCCTAGGACCTTAAAACATTGCAGATATGCTCATTGAATAGAAAATTAGCAGACCACTCAGATCATTAGAGTCAAGTCAAGTGGAAATACTAAGGTTCACACAAAACAAGGGTAATGTGCTTTTAGTTATCATGCCACCCGCAGTTGGAATCAGCTTCCAGAAGAGATTAGATGTGCTAAAACATTAGTCACATTCAAGTCTAGACTCAAAACTCATCTGTTTAGTTGTGCTTTTACTGAATGAGCACTGTGCTATGTCCCAACTGATTGCACTGTATTTTATGTATATACGTTTTCTTAATTCATTTTAAACCTCTTACATCACTTTTTTTTTTTTTTTTTTTTTAATAATTCAAAGTTTTTAAATTCCTTGTTTTATTGTTTTGATTATTGTTTTTATTTTATTTTACGTAAAGCACTTTGAATTACCATTGTGTATGAAATGTGCTATACAAATAAACTTGCCTTGCCTTGCCTTGCCTATTTGAGGGGAAAGCAATTTTGTAGTGGTGTCCGAAACCATAGTGGACATTCTCAGGTCCACTCATTCAGTCCCATAATGCACTGCAATAACAAGTGTACCACCAATGTACTCTGAGTGTTGCACCAAATGACTTCCATACAGGTGTAAGTTCCTTTTTACTTGATTATTAAATTAAGTTTATACGTTAGTTGTCAGCGGACTACTATAGCAGCAAGCGCAAACTGCACAAAAGCTGCAGCCCTTCCAGCACACTTATGGCGCTTTTCCACTGTGTGGTACGACTCGGCTCGGTACGGCTCAGTACGGCACGGCATGGTTCGGCTCGGCACGGTTTGCATTTCCACTGCAGTTCAGTACCGCTTTAGAGTGGGCGGGATTATTCACATGTCGTTATAGTTGCGCCGCCTCTACTGCCGCGACTCCTAAAAATAACTGTTTCATTCCGCGGCGCCCCATCAAGCTCTCGCTGGATCCGCTCCTCTGCTATCAACGAGAGGAACATATGTACTTCCGCAACAGACGACAAAACTTTTTGCTTCTTAAAAAAAGGTGCGCTCGTTCAAAACAGTTGCGTTCGATCCTTCGCTGGCTGTGCTGATTTAAATCTAGCGGTTCTTTTGTGTCACAAATTCAGTGACGATTCTCTCCGGCCAATCCGTGATCAGCAGAGTTTACACGTCACGTTTTGGTAACGGTACGGTTCACTTGGAACCTCAACCGAGGTGGTACTAAAAAAAGGTACCAGGTACTGTACCAAGTGGAAAACCCCCCAAAAGTGAACCGTACCGAGCCGTACCATGCCGTATCATGCAGTGGAAAAGCGCCATTAGTGTCCAAATTTGCTCACTCATTTTTATTAAATCTTAAAAGTGGGCTATATTAGTGGAGTAATGTATAGAATAGTGTATCAGGCCAATTTCCGACACACCAATGTCCTACAGCTTATTTTGGTTTCATAGGATAGATCTTGGATTGCTAAGTCACTTTAAATAAAATTGCATGCTAAATAACTACTTAGCCCATATATTTTATTCTTAATCACCATTTGCAATCGAAGTTTGACCATTTTCTCTAACTTCAGGATTACATTATCTCTCACTTCTCCACATTATCAGAGCCACAATTCGCCAAAGATCATGAGCTTTTCTCAAGTATCAACTCTACCCGTGTGGAGCTCAACCTCATCGGTTGGAACAATGGCGGCTGTCCGATCGACTCCTTCACACTGGAATATCGACCGGTGGACACTACGAAATGGACCATGGTGAAGCGAGATTCTCTCACCAAAAACCCCATTCTCTACGACCTACAGGAGGCCACCTGGTACGAGCTCCAGATGAGAGTGGGCAACAGTGCAGGAACAGCAGAGAAGAGGGTTCTGTTCGCCACTCTAAATGTGGATGGCAGTGAGTACTACGTCTTATATTACCACACAGGGTCAAAATCAATGTCGTCTCAGTTCAGTGTTTGGAAGCATTTGCTTAAATGACTTAACCAGCAAGAGCTCCTTGACCAGACCTTATTGTCTAACCAGCACTTTTTGCTGGAAAACAGCATGGCGATGCTGATCTACCAGTCAGACCAGCACTAAATCAACAATAAACAGCATAAAACAGTGGAAGATGATCAAAAAGTTGAATTGATCAAAAGTTGGTTATAACCAGACTTTGAAAAATCTAAATTGTCCATCAGCTGCTCAAACTTCTCTCTCCAGGCACAATTGCTCCATTGCCAAAGACTGTGGACCCCAGCCAGGAGAATAGGCAGGGCAATGAGGGACTTAAGATGATGGTCACAATCATCTGTATTCTGGTGGCAATTTCCATGGTCTTCATTGTTCTTCTGGTATTGAGGAGAAGAAGAAGAGAGCAAAGGCTCAAGAGATTACGAGGTGTGTAGACACATGCCATATCTAGCGAACAGAACATCATAGCTACTTGAGGATGTTCTGGTACATTTCTTAATACACTCTTAATATTAAACAATATTTAGCAATTCATAACTTCCTTATTTCTTTTATTTCAAAAGATGCAAAGAGCCTAGCAGAGATGCTAATGAGGTAAATTACTATGGTATTGGCTTATAAATCAGTGCACTTTGTCATAAAGTAGTGCATGTAATTGTTTTCTGTTTGGATGTGTGTCTCCAGTAAAAATGCACGTACACCAGACACTGTGAACAAACAGCAGCAGACTCTGAGGATGCACATCGATATCCCACGTGCTCAGCTACTCATCGAGGAGAGAGACACTATGGAGACAATCGGTAAGAGACCATTGTGCAATGTTAGTGGTTTGCCTTTCCCTAAAGGCCCTGATTTGCTTGATGGTAGTCTTTTCTACTTACATTAGCCTGGTTGCCTCTGTCTTTCAGATGACCGCTCCACGGTGCTGTTGACGGACAATGACTTTGGAGAAACATCTAAACAGAAGTCCTCAACCGTCACCCATACAGTGCATTACCAGTCTCTATCTCAGGCCACTGGACCACTAGTAGACGTGTCTGACGCTAGACCTGGTACAAGTAAGAATTGAACTAGTCTGCTTGGCTATGTTGATGTCTTAAATTCTCATAGCTGACCTAATAGAAACACAGTCAGTTATACATTGTGTTTGACATCAACAAAATGTCCAATAGTAGTCTATAGCAGATATAGTACATATACAAAAAAAAGTATATGTGTGATTCACTTCTTGCGAGAGAGCCAGCGAGATTCAAAACTCTTTTCTTAAAGGTTAAGAGATCAAAGAATATGAGGAATATAAATGCATTTACACTGAAGTACTTGTCCATGAAAGTGGACAAATAAAATAAATTATCTTGTTCTATTAGTGCAGTCACATGTGAAACTTGTGCAATTATATATACAGTGGGGAAAAAGTATTTAGTCAGCCACCAATTGTGCAAGTTCTCCCACTTAAAAAGATGAGAGAGGCCTGTAATTTTCATCATAGGATTACCTCAACTATGAGACTAAAATGAGAAAAAAATCCAGGAAATCACATTGTAGGATTTTTAAATAATTTTTTTGCAAATTATGGTGGAAAATAAGTATTCGGTCGATTACAAAATTTCATCTCAATACTTTTGTTATATACCCTTTGTTGGCAATGACAGAGTTCAAACGTTTTCTGTAAGTCTTCACAAGGTTTTCACACACTGTTGCTGGTATTTTGGCCCATTCCTCCATGCAGATCTCCTCTAGAGCAGTAATGTTTTGGGGCTGTCACTGGGCAACACGGATTTTCACTCCCTCCAAAGATTTTCTATGGGGTTGAGATCTGGAGACTGGCTAGTCCACTCCAGGACCTTGAAATGCTTCTTACGAAGCCACTCTTCGTTGCCCGGGCGGTGTGTTTGGGATCATGTCATGCTGAAAGACCCAGCCACGTGTCATCTTCAATGCCCTTGCTGATGGAAGGAGGTTTTCACTCAAAATCTCACGATACATGGCCCCATTCATTCTTTCGTTTACACGGATCAGTCGTCCTGGTCCCTTTGCAGAAAAACAGCCCCAAAGCATGATGTTTCCACCCCCATGCTTCACAGTAGGTATGGTGTTCTTTGGATGCAACTCAGCATTCTTTCTCCTCCAAACACGACAAGTTGAGTTTTTACCAAAAAGTTCTATTTTGAAGTTCTATTTTGGTTTCATCTGACCATATGACATTCTCCCAATCCTCTTCTGGATCATCCAAAATGCTCTCTAGCAAACTTCAGACGGCCTGGACATGTACTGGCTTAAGCAGGGGGACACGTCTGGCACTGCAGGATTTGAGTCTGGCGGCGCAGTGTGTTACTGATGGTAGCCTTTGTTACTTTGGTCCCAGCTCTCTGCAGGTCATTCACTAGGTCCCCCCGTGTGGTTCTGGGATTTTTGCTCACAGTTCTTGTGATCATTTTGACCCCACGGGGTGAGATCTTGCATGGAGCCCCAGATCGAGGGAGATTATCAGTGGTCTTGTATGTCTTCCATTTTCTAATAATTGCTCCCACAGTTGATTTCTTCACACCAAGCTGCTTACCTATTGCAGATTCAGTCTTCCCAGCCTGGTGCAGGTCTACAATTTGTTTCTGGTGTCCTTTGACAGCTCTTTGGTCTTGGCCATGGTGGAGTTTGGAGTGTGACTGTTTGAGGTTGTGGACAGATGTCTTTTATACTGATAACGAGTTCAAACAGATGCCATTAATACAGGTAACGAGTGGAGGACAGATGAGCCTCTTAAAGAAGTTGTTACAGGTCTGTGAGAGCCAGAAATCTTGCTTGTTTGTAGGTGACCAAATACTTATTTTACCGAGGAATTTACCAATTAATTCTTTAAAAATCAGTCACTAAACGTCATAGATAAACATGCCTTGATTATAACTTAAAAGTGCCTGCTGAGCGTTTGAGATAGTTACTAGAATTCGAATGGGGAGGATGACCATGTACACAACAGCTTGACAGAGGATGCTGAACCCCAAGTTCTGCTGCGTTCGTAGTGGCACCCGTCCAAAAGAATGACCTCTGTGAAGATAAGGTGATAGCCAAGGTTCTCTGCATCTACGATCAGGGGACTCTTAGTCTCAGCCTCAGACGTCATGCCCACGGACCATTGGTTGACCGTCTGATGCATATGGCACACAAAATTGGAAACACTTTGGGAGTTTCGAAGTCGTCATCAGATTTGTTGAATTCTACTGGATTTCCAGGAGACGTGCATGTCGCGTTTTTTAACATTCCACCTGGAAACAAATATGCTGTGAAGCCAAACCCCCTCATGTTACAAGATAGCCGTCGTGTTTATAACTGTGAAAATGAGTGCTTATCAGGATTAACTAAACGCTGGATTTTTAAAAGTATGTGAAATATTTAAAGTTTGCAGCATAGAATCTTTAAAATACTGACAGTACAAGAGTTTTACACACGGTCTGTTATTGTGGGGACATTTCCATGCCCCTGAACATCATTCGGCACAAACCGAAATGTGATTGGTTGCTTTATCTGTACGTCATATGGCCTCTTTGGCGGTCCTTGCCATTCAAAGCGGCCAAGGTTCCCAGACCTTCTGGTATCAGTCTGAAGGTCTGTCTAAGCGAGACTAGGGGATTCTAAAACACTGCATTGTGACGAGATGGCCGTTAGGTTAGTGAAATGGGTAGTATTTACAGTAGTATTTAAGTCTTAACAGAAAGACTCATAAAAAGCATAAATACTGGTAATTAAATAAATATTTTTGGGTTTGACTCCCGCAACCGCTTGATAGAACTGCAGACAGAGTTCCATCTAACTGATGGAACCCGATGAGTGAACCAAAAGAAAATAAACCAGATCGCATAACACATAAGTTTAAGAAATACTAAGTATTGGAGCAAAGAATGAAAATTGATAAATAACCTTGTGGTACCCATGCAGAAGGATAAGAACACTTTTATTTGAGTCTTTATGAGTGGAAAATATTATAAAGGGTTATAATAATTAAGCGTTATGATATGAAGCCACATCAGATAACAAAAATAAGTTGTTTCAAACACCAGATGTTATTGAATTAGTCTGACTAAAATTATGTCATTAAATATTCTCCTTTTTTGAAAACGAGTTGTAAACGCTTCTCATTAAAGTCTGAAAAATATATTAGGGTCGTGCTTCTATTAAACGCATGTTAAAGGTGACAACTGAGCTTGCAAAGATCGTGCAGCATTATGCAAACCAATCAATACATTCTGATCTTAGTACTGTACTTCACCAATAATACGCTGAACAAAATAATTAGAACTTTATTATTTTTAAATTGCACTGAGCCGAAGTGCAACCTAGGCTCAATTTTGGGTTGATCATGCAGCGTTAGTCTGCTAGATTATCCTCATACATGAACAATCACACGACGAGCGCTCACTTAGTATGACCATTCGCTTTGTCTTAAACACTGTGAGTGAATAGCCTAGTAGTGATGTGACGTTCGGCACAGAGGCTTCGAAGCTTGTATGAAAAAGAAACAAACCATCTCACAGTGCAGCACTGTACCGGCTTCACAAAGCTTCGTTTCACCATCACTAGTGACCTAGTGCAAAGAATAACCTTGCAAAGAATAAATTCTTCACCCAACAGCCACAAGTGCATAAAACAATATGAAAACTTATCATGGTGTAGGCTGATGTAGTGAAGACGGAAGGCTGAAGGAGACTAGCAGCCGTGTTTTTTGATAGCAGGCCCGTAGAGTCTTCAATGAAAGTTTACATGTGTGTATATACAGACAAAAATATAAATTGGTGATTGAGACGCGAGTAGAGTTGACGCGACAGCTCAGTGAGCATTCGGAATAATAGCTGACATGAACTTAAAGCCCCGCTAGTGTTTCACATTTTCAGTTGAGAAAATTATTAACGCTTTTAGTGGGATGATCAAACAACCACAAACGTTTACTGTGAGACTAGTTATTTGCATAATATTAACAATATAGCGTGCATCGTGAAAAGGACGTAATTTACACACTCGCACAGAAGGTTAGTTTTCAATTATATGTCGTAATTTTATAAAAACTTGGGCTAAAGTTTTAAGAGACAGTTTCACTGACCGAGTAGTTGTCAGTATGTGAGAACAGAACTTATATACTCCAGGCAGGGCCATCCTTAAGGGGCTGCAACTGGTGCGGTTGCACCGGGTCCCGCGCTTGAGGGGGCCCTGCGCCGAACGGACCGAGGGGGGCCACCCTCCCTACCTCGCACCGGGCCCCGCGTCAGCTAAGGACGGCCCTGACTCCAGGTGTCAAGTGATGATTGGCTAGATCTGTGATTCATTACGAATGATGTAACATTAGAGTCTTTCCGGTAGAACTTGCGCTAGAGCTCCCATTTCTGGTTTTTTTTTTTGTTTGTTTGTTTCAAAAATTGGGTCCCAAATGATGCTCTCTACCAGTGTTTCCCAACCACTGTGCTGCGGCACACTAGGTGCCGTGGAAAATTATCAAAACGTTCTATCTCTATTATATTTCGTTATTATTATTATTTTAAATCAATATTATTGGTAATCTTTACGTCCGTTTGTGGGTTTTACAAATAGTTAACCAATGAAATGCATTCAAAAGAGTTTGCGAGTAAACCTCGTAACACCATTGGATCCTCAAACTGTCAGTGAAACCTCGTAAGTCCACCTCCAAGTCCAATCTCCATTCAGATTGAAGCGCCGAGCACAGTTTTCAGTGCAAGGGTAAATACAGAACTGATGTTCGAATAAGTACAGCGTTTTCTTTACTCAAGAAACATTTCAATTCAACAACAACAACAAAAAAAACAGCCCATATAGCTACAATAAACTTTATAACCTGTAAGAAAATGTAATGTGATGCACTCACCAACTCAGATGCGACCGTTCTAATGACGGACAAAACACAGTTGCTGGGCAAAAACCTTCCAAGTGTCTGTTTATGCACGACGCTGTTTAATTATTTAAAAAAAAATGTTGGTTACACTTTACTTGAAGGGGCATGCATAAGACTGACATGACACCTTCATAATCATGACATGACACATGTCATGAATATGACACATGGTATTAATATGAAGGTTTTTTATGCATGTTTATGTCAACTGTCATTAAGTGTCATTCGCTCTGTTATGTAATTTTTAATGCAAAGATGTCATTGTTTGAGATGTCTTTGTTATGGCCTATGGTTAGGGGTTGGGGGTAGGGTTATGGTTAGGTCAAATAATGTCATATTTTGCATTAAAAATGACATAACTGAGCAAATGACACTTAATGACAGTTGTCATAAACATGCATAAAACCTCCTTCATATTCATGACATGTGTCATGTCATGATTATGAAGGTGTCATGTCAGCCTTATGCACACCCCTTCAAGTAAAGTGTTACCAAAATGTTTTTACATTTCCTGAAAGTGGTAGTGCTTTTGGACATACCATAGACTGGGACATGCATTGTTTCTGCCAGACAGCGACGATATGTAAATTTGTTGTTTTATCATCACCAACAACATAAAGCTACCTATGACCTTGTGTTCCTACCTGACTTAAGCTCAATTTTCACATTAAATGTGTGTACTACTTTTAATATGATATCCAGTTTTAATATGCAATTTGAAGCAATTCCATGTTTGTTAAATTGTGCTATATTTCAGTACTTAGTGGTGTGCCGTGGCATTTTTTACTGCACTATACCAGTGGTTCCCGACCTTTTGTTTTTGAACACTGAAAAGAATAATGAGGTTGCCTACATCCAGTCCTGTGATTTGAATAACATGTGCAGCACATGAATGGTTTAATTGAGTTCACAGGAAGTGAATACCTGCTTTCTCTGCTCACTGACGGCTTTAGTGGAGCTGAACTGAAGAGGAGCATTTCTCTGACATGGGTCATGATTACAATCATTAATGAGTCAGGTGGATTCACCAGCGCTGACTTAAATGAATTGCTTACCTAAAAATTAAAATACTGCCATGTTCACCCTCATGTCATACAAACCCATATGACTTTTCATGGTGGTTTATGGAGTAGTGGCGTTCTTTACAGCACCTTGAATAATATGTGAGTACAGTGTTTTGTTCTGTTTTTTGTAATATTTTAGTACCATAGTATATGGCATATCAGAGTACCATCACTACACCAGTATTTACCTTTTTCCTGCCTGTAATTTTCTAGTGATCTTGAAGATATTGATTAGCTTGTTCAGGTGTGTTAGATTAAGGTTGGAGCTAAACTCTGCAGGACAGTGGTCCTCCAGGACCGAAGTTGCCCAGCCCTGCTTTACAGTGTTGCAATGGCCGTCTTTTTGCAGTAACTCACCTGTCACAGTGGGTAGATGACATGAAGCGGCCCGAAGTTAACTGCATTGAAAACAAGAGCGCACATATCCTACATACAGCTCCCGATCAGGGCGAAGTTCAGATTATTTTGTCCACAAAATCATAAGAGCATGCATTATTTTATTATTTTACACAAAGTATTTTAACTCAGCCATGCGCAAAACAAGTATTTTACAAGAATTCCTTAAGTTAGCAGCCAACCTGCGCATATTTTAATATTTAGTTACACTGAAAATTTTCAGTTTAATTAATTCAGTCGATCTGTTTTAACATGGATTTCTGTGGAGACTGGTGTTGTGCCCAATTCTGACCCCTGACAGATTATTACCCCCCTAGTATTGGGAGTAGGTGTGGGGTAGGGGTTAGGATTAGGCAACCAGCCCCCCCCCCCCCCCCCCCCCCCCCCCCTCAGGTATTTACAGGGGGTACGAATTTGGCAGGGGGTCGAAATTGGGCACAACACTGGAACACGACAGCATTTAGAATCCATCATGGCGGCGCTCATCATTTACTCTGGAAAAGGTAGATAACCGCAGTAATTTTTCATAAGGGAGGGCAGAGATTTGGTTCACTTTACACTGGTCACTTAGTGCCATATTAACGTGTATTGTATATCTGTGTTCCCTCAGACCCCACTGCCCGCCGCACAGCTAAAGCAGGTCCCGCCACACGCAGTCGGTACGCCAGCCAGTGGACCCTGAACCGACCGCACCCTCCTGTCTCCTCACACACTCTCACTACTGACTGGAGGCTGCCCACACCCCGCGCCACGGGCTCAGTGGACAAAGAGAGTGACAGTTACAGTGTCAGTCCCTCTCAGGACACAGGTAACCGCTAGTTCTTTCAGTTAAAGAAATCAATCACGAATAAAAAAATCCTTGATCTTTTGTAATAGTAAGATATTATATGTAAACATACTTTCAGATTTCAACATTCCCACCCCAGTCCAAAAAGAGTATAGTTTTGTTCCAAAACCTGTGACTTTCTAAAGGCATACAGATTACAATAACAAATGACCATCCAAATGTGCATGTTAACGCCTATTCAGTATTCAGCACCTTGGTCATAGTGAAGTAATAATGGTAAATTAGGAGATATGCTGTTATTTCTGAATACCAGAACAACATATAGTTCACCCAAAAATGAATCGGTCATTACTCACACTCATGGTTCAAACACATAAGTACTTACTTTTCACCCTTTTGAGCAAAAATTACATTTTATAGTCTCCACATTGTTGTGCATCCATTGAAACGAACCTCATCAAACGTGCTTGTGTGAAAGCACACTTGGTGTTCTATTTACCAAATTTGATGTGATCTATGTATGTGTAGTGTTTATATATGTGACTAAAACCCTAAATTAAATATATTAAAGGGGTCATCAAATCCCCATTTTCCACAAGTTGATATGATTCTTTAGGGTCTTAATGAAAAGTCTGTAACATAGTTTGGTTAAAATTTCTCAGTGGTAGTGTAAAAAAACACTTTTTTACCCTGTCAAAAACAGCTCTTTTCAGATAAAGCCGTTTTTGTAGCATTTTCCTTTAAATGATAATGCGCTCCGCTGACCCCGCCCCTCTCTTCCGAGCTGCTCTCAGAGAGACTGGTTACTTTAGCTGCATTCATCGTGAAACTTGCTAATTATCACATTATTAGGAATTGCGATTTGCAAAGATTCATTTAAAAAAAACGTATACTCACTTCTTCTGGAGGTGAAGCTGGATCACGAATGATTTGCGCGAACATAAACGCATTTAGGCAGATCGGGGGTGCATTCCCTTCAGAAACAAACATAATTCACTGCGTCTTCAGCGGCTCAGATGGTCGGAGTAAATGACGACTGCTTTGTTCATTATTACATCCAGCAACAGAAGACCTCAATCGCTTAGGATTCATTCTTGTCTACATCTGCTCCGGCGTGAAACAATGGCGGACTGATGACAGCTCACTCATGGCGGGTCTAAGGTAAGACACCATCCAGTCTGTGCTGAAACACTACTGTCAATCAATTTTGGAGGGGCCTGTCGGGTTGACGTCACACAGACAGGCATCTGAGAACGGCTTGATTTGAGAAAGGGGAAAACATTAACCAGATAAAAAAAAAACACTGGATGGATTTTTATCATTATACTGTAGGGTGGTTGTGTACACACACTGCCAACACACATTTACGTTCAAACAACTTGTAAAAGTGTATGTATAATCCAATGACCCCTTTAGGGAACCTATTATGCAAAATCCACTTTTACTGGTGTTTGGACATAAATATGTGTTGGAAATGTGTGAATACAACCACCCTACAATGATAAAAATCCACCCACTCTACTTTTTAATCCCCATGAATCCAAATCAGTCTCATTAGACATGCCGTTTTGATTCTCTGAGCATTGTGACGTCATACTGCTCAGGCCCTGCCCACGAACGCTGACTGACACTGCCATATTAGCAGAGACCCCACCCTGAGTGAACCGCACACAATCTGCCATGTTTATCTTCACGCAGAGCATTTGAAGCAGCATCAAGTTAGAAATGTCGGTTACCACTTTACTTGAAGGGTTTCATAAGACGAAAGCCACCTTCTAATCAGGACAGACACATGTCTGACTATGAAGAGGGTTTTATGCATGGTTTAGACCACCTGTCATTAAGTGTCATTCGCATCATATGTCATTTGTACGCAAATATACAGTATTTACTAACCCTACTAAAAAAGAAAAGAAAAACCACACCCCCTACCCTTACCCCATTACCCCTAGCCCATTCAAAGACATCTCAAATAATGTCATTTTTTGCATTAAAAATGACATAACTGAGTGATTGACACTTAATGACAGTTGTCATAAACTTGCACAAAAAACGTAATATTCATGACATGAGTCATGTCATGATTATGATTGTCAGGTCATGATTATGAAGGTGTCATGTCAATCTTATGCACACCCCTTCAAGTAAAGTTTAACCATTTTTTTTACTTTAGCATAGAAGTTAGTCGGTCCCAGAGCAGTGAGGGATTTTTTGTTTTTATTTATTGTTTGGGTCATATTAACAGTGTAGACAGCAGTAACATTAATGCACAGATCTAATATAAACATGCGTTTTCTTTCCCAGCTGTTTACCTCACAGACATAACCGAAGTTTAAACTGATATGGCTTTAAAACACATGATTTCAGCGTAGTAGCATGCTAATCAAAACCAAACAGATGTTTTTTGACAGAGTATCTGAGGTGCAAGCTGTAAAGGCACAGCCCTATTCTGGAAAATGGGACAGGGAGGGAGCAGCAGCTCATTTGCATTTAAGAGACAGGCCGGAAAAACAGCGTGTTTTTTGTACGTTAATGTGTGAAAGTTTTTGGTTGCTTAGGCTTTAAATGAATGTGACCAAAATTATGAGACGAAGATGAAAAATATTTTAATTTGTGTTCCAAAGATGAACAAATGTCTTAGGGGTGAAAAAGTTTAGTATTACAAATGAGTGACTGATGTTTATGTTTAATAAAATTCCTGCACCAACTATATTTGGACCCAGCAGAAAACTCTCAAATGTTTAATTAAACTGTGTTGCTCATTTCACAAAATGAAAAAAAAGAAGAAGACATAACTCCTTTAATAGGAGTTGCAGTAACATCCCATGTAACCCAAGAGGTGTGCATTCTCTCTTACAGACCGTGCTCGCAGCAGTATGGTGTCTACAGAAAGCGCCTCCTCCACGTACGAGGAGTTAGCCCGTGCCTACGAACATGCTAAGATGGAGGAACAGCTGCGACATGCTAAGTTCACGATCACAGAATGCTTCATCTCAGACACATCCTCCGAACAGATGACAGCCGGCACCAATGACTACACAGACAGCCTGACGTCCAGCACGCCGTCAGAATCAGGCATCTGCAGATTCACCGCCTCCCCACCCAAACCACAAGATGCCACCCGGGTCATGACCATGGCCGTGCCGAAAGCACACAGACCCGGTAAGACGTGGCTACAAACATGGGCATGTATCAGATGACTAGTCTCCAGTTGTGCTTTCGGGAAACCAATTTACTGTATTCCCACTTGATTTCAAACTGACACTCGTATATCAAAATGAAGCTCAGTAAGAGTTCTCTGGTGTGTAGGCATCTTTAGAACAGCAACACCAGTGTCCGGATTCAAAACACACATACACCAATCCCATTTATTAGTAAATGATGTGAAATGACCTTCTTGAACACTACTTTATCTATAAATTAATATAATTACGATGGGAACGCAAGTCATTTCCACTTTTTGTATGGCGGAGTTTAATTATCATTTAATCTCTACATGTTTTAAACATTCCCTATGAGCACACACCGCTGAAGTCTTTTTCTTTGATAATTGGATTTTCAAAAAAGAGAGAACATAGGGAGGAATTTTAGGAATTGAATCAGGAATTGACTGAATTGTTAAAAAATGAGCGGTACATATCAGAAAGGAGCCAGGTGCTTGAAGAGGATGGATTATGGAAATATGCGTTGTGTGAATATTAATTTATGCACTGTTTGTTTGTTTTTTCACATTAAATTTACGTGGTGATGGACTGTTGCAGGTTCTATAAAGGTTATGTTACAACCGGTCATAAGTGGTGTTTGTTTGTTTTTATATTGTCTTATTAGTTATTTTTTTGTTTTTAAAGTTTACATCCAAAGATCGCATGGTTTTATGAAAAAATTTTGCCCAAAATGATTACAATCTTAAAATAAAACATTTCTATTTAAATACATTTCTAAAATTGTAATTTTCAGCAGCCATCCTCACCGTGCGCATTGATCTCAGAATCATTCAAATGCTCTTTTTGTGCGGAAGAAAAAATGTCTTAGTTATCAATGTCAAAAAACAGTTTTTGCTGCTTAAAGGTGTTGTGGAAATGTGATAACTACCATTGAGTACAGGTGCATAGTCAATACAATAGAATGTCGTGGAAAATGTTCGATTATTTCAAGTAATCAACTCAAATTGTGAAACTCGTGTAAATAAATTCAATGCACACAGACTGAAAAATCTTTGGTTCTTTTAATTGTGATGATGTTGGCTCACATTTAACAAAAAACCCACCAATTAATTTCAATCTCAACAAATTAGAATATGGTGACATGTCAATCAGCTAATCAACGCAAAAACACCTGCAAAGGTTTCCGAGCCTTCAAAAGGCTCCCGTTTGGTTCACTAGGCTACCCAATCATGGGGAAGACTGCTGATCTGACAGTTTCCAGAAGGCAATCATTGACACCCTTCACAAGGAGGGTAAGCCACAAAAATTAATTGCCAAAGAAGCTGGCTGTTCACAGAGTGCTGTATCCAAGCATGTTAACAGAAAGTTGAGTGGAAGGAAAAAAGGTGGAAGAAAAAGATGCACACAACCAACCGAGAGAACCGCAGACTTATGAGGATTGTCAAGCAAAACCGATTCAAGAATTTGAGTAAACTTCACAAGGAATGTACTGAGGCTGAGGTCAAGGCATCAAGAGCCACCACACAGATGTGTCAAGGAATTTGGCTACAGTTGTTGTATTCCTATTGTTAAGCCACTCCTGAACCACAGAAAACATCAGAAGCGTCTTACCTGGGCTAAGGAGAAAAAAGAACTGGAATATTGCCCAGTGGTCCAAAGTCCTCTTTTCAGATGAGAGCAAGTTTTGTATTTCTTTAGGAAACCAAGGTCCTAGAGTTTGGAGGAAGGGTGGAGAAGCTCATAGCCCAAGTTGCTTGAAGTCCAGTGTTAAGTGTCCACAGTCTGTGTTGTTTTGGGGTGCAATGTCATCTGCTGATGTTGGTCCATTGTTTTTTTTTTAAACCAACGCCACTGCACCCGTTTACCAATAAATTTTAAAGCACTTCATGCTTCCTTCTGCTGACAAACATTATGAGATGCTGATTTCATTTTCCAGCAGAACTTAGCCCCTGCCCACACTGCCAAAGGTACCAAAAGTTGGTTAAATGACCATGGTGTTGGTGTGCTTGCCTGGCCAGCAAACTCAACAGACCTGAACCCCATAGAGAATGAATGGGGTATTGTCAAGAGGAAAATGAAAAAACAAGAGACCAAAAAATGCAGATGAGAAACCTGGGCTTCCATACCACCTCAGCCCCAGTGCCACAAACTGATCACCTCCATGACACGCCGAATTGAGGCAGTATTTAAAGCAAAAGGAGCCCCTACCAAGTACTTAGTACATGTAGAGTAAATTAACATACTTTCCAGAAGTCCAACATTTCACTAAAAATGTTTTTTTTTTTATTGTTCTTATGAAGTATTCTAATTTGTTGAGATAGTGAATTGGTGGGGTTTTGTTAAATGTGAGCCAAACTCATCACAATTAAAAGAACAAAAGACTTAAAACTACTTCAGTCTGTGTGCATTGAATTTGTTTAATACACGGAGTTTCACAATTTGAGTTGAATTACTGAAATAAATGAACTTTTCCACAACATTCTAATTTATTGAGATGCACCTGTAAGTAAGAATTAAAAAGTAGAAAATAAATTTTAGAAATGTTACATTTTATTTAGCATGGATGCATTGAATTGAACAAAAGTGATAGTAAAGACTAAAAAAAATGTATTCTTTTGAACTCTCTATGCTTCATAGAATGTAGAAAAAATGTAGCATGGCTTCCACAAAAATATTAAGCAGCAAAAACAGCACCAAATCAGCATATTAGAAGTATTCCCTGAAAGGACAATGAAAGGACTTAATTCGGCTTGCCATCAAGGAATAACTTAAATTCTGAGATGATTCAATAGAAAAGAACTATTTTAAATGTAAATTATATTTTACAATATTACTGTTTTTGCTGCATTTTGCATCAAATAAATGAGCCTTGTTGATCATAAGAGACCTTTCCCGATCGCGTCCCTCTCTCTCTCTCCTACTTTAATTCATGTCTAGCTATTATCCTATCATAATAAAGGCAAAAATGCCAAAAAAGAAATCTTAAACAATAAATATTCCCAAATTTTGACCAGTAGTGTATGTGTGTATTTTCCACACATTCCTCAGTTTACCTGTTCACCAGTCAGCTGTCACTCTTGCAGTGTGCTATCAGTCCCTTTGTTGATGGGTACAGGTTTGAAGGCTGTTGTCCAAACACACTGCCACGTTCTTTTCACATCAATGTGCTTAATGTGTCCTGCGTCTGGGCCACCCAGGGCTGATTTCGGCCCCAGACAGTTCTTGAGTTACTGGTTAGAGTTTAGAGTTACTGTCTCATTGTGAATGAATCTAGGCACTATGTCCTCAGACAGGGAGCCTTTGGTTAGTGAGAGCACCTGGCACTGTTCTGTAAGGGCAAATATGGGAGATCTGCATCCTGTGCTGGGGAGGTATCGTCTGTCTTTACAAAACAGCAGTTTGCTATCACAATGGAGCTGTTAAATGTGATATGAACTTCAAGTACTGGCCTTATTGGAAAGAGCTTTATGTAATACTGCACTCCACTCATTTAATCACCCAGATACTCAGAATAGAATGAAAACAAACAAATCCATTGAGAGAGAAAGTGAGGTTACATTAATTCTTGTCTGATCGAGCAATGTTTTGTATGTGTGAGGTAAATTTGACATCTTTATCCATGATTTAAAATCCCAACTATGTATTTAGACAACTAGATGATTAGTCTATTACAACAATTTGTATGAATGCATAACCCTAGTAGGCAGTGAGGCAGCTCACTAGGGTTTGGAACAGAGCTCATGAACAATCAGTTGAACAGTTTAATTAAGCAGTCGCAGCAGTTGATTTTTAAAGAGACACATTTATAATTAGGTTTAGAAAAGAAAACTTCAGTCTCCATTTAATAAAGTGGCTGACCTTTTATCGCTGGGTTTAATAGAGCCTATTAAACACATTTAAATGATTAAATTTAACTCATAATTACCCGTTATTTTTTATACAGATTAAAAATCAAATTTTTGCTGAACCGTTTGTTTGATGTTTTGTTGCCAATTGCAGTGTTAAAATTTTCTTCAGTAGAGTGGACATTTTCAGTTAAAGGTCCAAATTAAAGCAATAAGCCCCAAGAAGCCGTGGTTTACAGTGAATTTACAACAGCTAAGGGGCGTTGTTAGGCACGACGCGAAGCGGCTTCACAGGGCTTATTGCTTTTATAAAACGGTTATTCCATATACGTTGTAAGGTTTCACAGAATAAAACAGAGCAAATAAAGTGTAATGATATTAATAAAAACAGTATTCTTCCACCAAACAATGTAGTTCCTCAGAAACAGTTGTGGTTCCAACAAAGTGGTTGCCAAGCAACACACAGAGCTAAACAAAGGTGTGTGTTTGTAGTGTAATTTTCAACAGCTTTGAACGTGCCTCAACCAATCAGAATCAAGGACCGGAACTATCTGTTTTATAATGTATATTGTATCATATGTACATTTCAAACTTTATATAGAAGGGTATAATAGACTTTAGGTGTAATACACAATCATAAGAACATGAACAGGATGCTTAACAGTATAGGAATAAAATTGGCCAATACTTGGCGAGAGCTTGAGATGTAGTTTAATGCTGGTTTTGATATCTTACCTGAACTTTAGGATAGAATTCGAAAGTGCTCTAAAATACGTTTTCTAAATGTATTTTATCCTTGCCTATCTATTTCATAAACCTAACCTATCCTGTTCTGTCCTATCATATCCTATGCTAAACCTGACCTTTTCTATCATAACGTATTTTATCCTTTCCTATCCTACCCTACCATATTGTGTCATAAACCTAGCCTACCCTACCTTATCCTATCCTAAAACTCTCTTGTCATGTCCTGTGCTGACCAACTTATAGAGCTTGGACCTGGAAGTTCATTGTGGATATTGTGGAAAGCAAATCTGATCTTTGAGCAGTGCACACACTTACATGACCCTGTCTGTCTCGTAGGAGGTGAACTGGTCCATCTACCCCCTTACCTGCGCATGGACTTCCTTTTGAACCGGGGAGCAGCCCCTTCAGGTCGAGAGGCCACAGGACAGACTTGTATGGACCCACAGAAGAGCCGAATGGCGAAGCGGCCAGCATTGCTGGCGCCAACACCCTCCGAGACCCCCTCGTCAGCCCTCTCTTCCTCCGGCCCCCCCAGCAGAGAGGCAGTACAACAGTGGCAGCCAGGAACTTCCTCTACACTGCCACAACGCGAGCCGGGCGACCTGGCCCAGGCCGCCAAACTCAGCAGCTCCCAGGAGTCGCTGCTAGACTCCAGAGGACACCTGAAACAAAGCAACAACCCCTACGCAAAGTCCTACACACTTGTATAACACAGGACTACAGCTATGGACCACGTTGCACTGTCACACACACACAAACACGTGAGGACCTGCTGCAAAGACGAGCGCTTTTCTGATTCAGAGATGAGTCCTGTACATACATTCTGAATTCCTAAAGAAGTGGATAGTTTTCTTTGCATCTGTCTTTCTTTCTATCTGTCTCACTCTCTCTGCTGTTTTTTTTACACTTTCTTTCTTTTGCTCACCTTCTTCTCTTGCCATCTATTCTGACTAAGTTAGATTTTTTTACGTAATCATTCATTTATTTTAAATACCACCATTATGAAGATTGCCAAAATTATTTATTTAAATTGACAGAGGAACTACTTTTGAATTTATATCAAGGATAATTCTATAGTCATTATTATATAAAAATAGAGAAAAATTATCAAAAAATGGTTTAAAAAAGTAGGGTGTGGTCAGCTCTGCAGGAAGATGTTTCTTTCTCTATCCATGACTCTATTGTTTTGATGAAACGATGAGGTGCGATCGGCATTTTTGAAGCTGTTTATCACGGCGGTGTATCTGATGACCGCAGAAGACATTGAGGAAGGACAACGACTCCACCGTGGAAGACACGCGTCCACATTTTCCAGTCGTCTCAGAATGTTGTGCTTTCTAAGGACTGCATGGGGACCAGAAAAAAAAATTAATTCCAAGAGATTTTAGTCACACTAAGGGATTATATAATGTTATAATATATGTTATGACTATTAATATATATATATATATTTATCGATATATACATGGGCAGAAATACACATGAAAAGATCACTTTTATTTGTGGATAATACAGGGAAAAAATATTTGGTAAATAAAGTCCTTAGTCATGTTTGCACACATCTGGTTTGATTAGAAAATTTCAACTCTTGGGTTCTCTTGTCGTTTTTTTCCACTTATAGAGCTTTTTGTGTCTGCGTAATGATAGATTCATCTGATGAAATGCAGAGCATGTGTGACACAACGAGACAACCATGGAAGGTTTTCTCCAGCAGCTCCTTGAATGAATGGTATCTGATTCACCTGTTTGTAGATGGTGTGGCCTGTTTTGTGTAAGACGCGCAACAAAGAGAAGATATTTTAATTGAGCAATATGACACTGGATTTACTAATAATTTCGTAATTCTTGGACATCTTGAAGTACTAACAGATATGAATGTATTCAGTAATGCATAATGAAAATTAAACCCGAAGATGATTGACAATAAAGAGACAAACTAATGACGCAGTCTCTAAACTATAACTGACAAATGTCTAAAATGGTCTAATGGTGACAGCAGACAGACAGAATGATGAAAACACATTTACAGTGCACAATAGTGTTCTGAGATCTAATGCAACATGTTTGATTTGTTTTTGCCGTTTATGTCTTCAGTCATCAAGCCTGCCTTTCGAATGTCAGTCTAGACATCAGTTAGATGCTTGCCTTAAACATAGAAAGACCAAAATGGTAAATCATGACGCTTGTAATGTAAAATGACTGAAAAAAGAATCATATATCCTCATAAGTAAAACATCCTGGTGCATAAATGCACATAAACCTAAAGGGACCAGGACACAGGAAGTCAAGGAGATGTTTTGTGACCAGGTTACAGGCTCGAACGCCCATTCATGATCATAACCAACAGATGGCACTGCAATGTCCATTGAAATGTTTATGATAAGAGCTCTGACTACTGCCTGTAGGAGGAGCTCTTCTGTTTTGGTGGATTTCTCCTGAATCAGCTGAAAACCAGAACATGCCGTCATTCAGGCACCCACAGTATAGTTTTATTATTATCAATATTATTTTAATAAAATCACTAGTGTTTTTTAATCACTTCCCAGCAAATGAGAAAAGCAATATGTTACAGTTGCTCAACCAAACCAACAGGAATGAGTCAAAATTACAGCTACAGTAAAATTTACTTTTCTCTCTAGATGTTTAATAATTTGCAGTCTAACTCATGGCCTCATGTTTATCTGGACACCTCCAACTCAACTCCAATAACTACATTAAATTCACTAATATAAATGGAGTGGTTTTAGTTTTGTTTAGTTTTTCTTAGCTCTTTCGTACGGTTAAGGTGTCTGACTGGCGTTTTACTCCAGTAGAATGAAAATATAGATAAAAACAAACAAAGGTTTTATGCATGGAGGATGGAAAACGATGCCTAAGAAAACGAACATATAATAAAAATTCTAAAATATAAGACATACATTTCTAATCGATTTGTGTCGGCACGTTCATTGAAATCTGGAAAGAGGGCATTCAATGCAGGCTGACGTTTGTATTATTACCTTATTTTTAAATGTTTTTTTGGGGGGGGGGGGGGGGGGAGGGGGAGGGGGGGGGGGGGGGGGGGGGGGGGGGGGGGGGGGTGGGGGGGGGGGGGGGGGGGGGGGGGGGGGGGGGGGGGGGGGGGGGGGGGGGGGTGGGGGGGGGTGGGGGGTGGGGGGGGTGGGGGGGGGGGGGGGGGGGGGGGTGGGGGGGGGGGGGGGGGGGGGTGGGGGGAGGGGGGGGGGGGTGGGGGGGGGGGGGGGGGGTGGGGGGGGGGGGGGGGCGGGCGGGGGGGGGGGGGGGGTGGGGGGGGGGGTGGGGGGGGGGGGGGGGGGGGGGGGGGGGGGGAGGGGGGGGGGGGGGGCGGGGTGGGGGGGGGGGGGGGTGGAGGGGTGGGGGGGGGGGGGGGGGGGGGGGGGGGGCGGGGGGGGGGGGGGGGGGGGGGGGGGGTGTGTGGGGGGACGGGGGGGGGGGGGTGGGGGGGGGGGGGGGGGTGGGGGGTGGGGGGGGGGGGTGGTTGGGGGGGGGGGGGGGGGTTAGGGGGTGGGGGGGGGTGGGGGGGGGGGTGGGGGTGGGGGGTTGGGGGGGGGGGGGGGGTGGGTGGGGGCGGGGGGGGGGGGGGGGGGGGTGGGGGGGGGGGTGGGGGTGGGGGGGGGGGGGGGGGGGGGGGGGGGGGTGTGGGGGGGGGGGTGGGGGGTGGGGGGAGGAGGGGGGGGGGGGGGGGAGGGTGTGACCATAGGTGCACAGTATATGAAGCGCTTATTAAATGAGAATTTCAAATTTAAATAGTAGAAATAATTCTTTGAAATATACATACAATATACTATCATTCAGAATCTTGGGATTACTATGAAATGTTTTGTTTTGAAAGATATTGTTACTTTCATTCACCAAGTCATGACTTTGATGAAAAAATACAGTATAATGAGACAATAATATAAGATGTATAATGTTACAAATTATTTCTATTTCTAATAAATGTTGTTCTTCAAATGTTCTGCTCATCAAAGAATCCTCCATGTGCAGTAATGACACTTGCAGACCTCGTGCATTCTAGAGTCTTTCCTTCACACAACGCAGATGTATCTGAGCACCAGAAGAGTCTGTTTCTCAAACAAACAATTCTGATGTACTTGTTCTCTTGCTGTTGTGCACCTTGGCCGTGCACTTCTTTTTCTCTGCTGGTTAGATCTAGTTTGCTTTCTTCTTTCAAGACAATTGTGCTGCTCTAAGACAAGAGTCAAAACGAGTCTCTCACAAAAAAGAACAACACTTTTTTTATTACCAAAATTAGTTCTTGGAAAATAAAAAGTGTATTTCAGAAATAAAAAAAAAGACATTCCCCACATCAAAATATGCATAATTTTAATGCATTACATATTATGCAATAAGTGTCGGTTCAGGAGAATGTTCAAATACACAATATTTTTTTAAACAGTAAGCGATGAACTATTACATAGGCTGAGATTCTCAGATGTGCATTTGCATTTTGCTATTCCAACATGCAGCACATGGTGGGATAGAAAAATGCAAATTACATGGATTAAATAAATAAATAAAAACGGAAAAAATGGCTGACAGTTGTGAGTCAGGTGGGCCTTTTGAAGTACTGTACTATACGTTCATGACTTACCATTGCATTGCAATTTTGAAGATTTTCTCATGGTATCACTAACTTAAAAATTTCACAGTATATGAGTTTGTTGTTTTTTTAAATGTAATCTTATGTGTTTTGGTCATTATTATCTTGAAGACAAATTACGTTTTTGACAATACGCCTTATGTTTGTAAGGCCAAACACATCTTTGATACAGTTGACTATAGTCATGATTGTTTCACTAATGAAGGGAAATGTAATCCAACTCCAGCTATTGCTCAAAGGAAGTGACTTCCCTGCTGTTAGCATCATATCCATCAGTTACTGCACAAGTGATAAGCATTTGACTTGTCATTGCCTATTAAAGGACCATGGCAGGAGCAGTGTGTTCAGTTTCACTCAGCAGACAGGCTGATTCAGAGTCCCGTATCCTGTATTGTGCCTGTTCACTGAGGCTGAGTAACTTTATCTAGGTAAAGAAGCTCTCTCATCTACAGGAGTTATTTTAATGAAAATAAATAAGTAAATAGGTTGTTCAAACCACTTAAAGCTCTGTTGTTGTTTGTATGATCAATGAAAATAGATAGATAGATAGATAGATAGATAGATAGATAGATAGATAGACAGATAGAAAGATAGATAAATATGGACTAACCCAACTGTTGGGTTAAAAAGCTAATTAAAAAAATGTAACCAAAATTTAACCCAACAGTTGGGTTAGTCCATATTTGACCCAACATTGGGTTGAAACAACCCAGCTTTTTTAGAGTGTAGATAGTATGATTTCATAATAAATAATAAATACAAACACAAATTGTTATTTCTGGTAGCTATGACGCGGTAAGAGACCTGTGCCCCCATTTTTTGGAGACAACCTACCATTTTGAGATCACCTAGGCTCCACCTTGATTATCTTCTGCTTCTGTGAGAATGGAGTGAGTGATATTTTAGGTGTTGTCATGGTCTGGGATGAACATACATACACACCAGCATAATCTATTTCCAATATTACACTATGTATTCTTGGGCCCGACAGTGTTTTTGATCGACTGAGAGCCTTGGCCCTATCCAGAAGAGCTATTAACTATTGCAATAAACACTTCTCAGGACGACCATACAACCATATGTTTTTTTTTTTTTGCTCTTCCCACTCCTGGCAATCTATCTTCCACTTGGCATTATTTCCTTGTGGCTGTGCCTTTCTCTTCTGAGGGTGTTTTCTTTGCGATGGGAGCTCCCTCAATTACAGCTGTCCTCATGTGTCCCTGCCTCGTCTCTGTGTGTGTGTGTGTGTGTGTAGATCCGGGAATTCTGGGCTCAAATACACTAGACGATTCAGTGTAAATAATATATCACTCAGTGCAGTGTGTGACCTTCACTGGATGCGATGGGTAGGTGCTCTATTCTTTCTAAAAGTGCTTTCATATAGAATTTGCTGAGGGAAGATGGTTCATGGCTTGCACTGTCAGCCATTTCGACTCTGATATCAGTATAAAATATGCAAATTAAAGACTGAGATGTTTTAAACAGGTCTTATGGACCTTTTTTGGTGGAATAATATTCATTCTTTAAATGAACTGAGATTAGAAATAAGCTATGAATGTGTGTTATATGGATAAAAAACATGAATAAAATTTGTCTTGAAAAAGGTAGTTCGCCAGATGTTGATATAAAGTACATTTGCCATTTTGGCACCGTTACCCAAGAATGGCCCAAATATCACACAAATACTTTCAAGAAATACAACTGACTAGTATGGCTAGTTCAATAATTATGTAAATGACAATCCTCTCATTTACTCACCCTTGTGTTGTTCCAAACGTGTTAGATTTGCTTTCTTGTGTGGAACACAAAAGACATTTTGAAAAATGTCTCAGTGTTTTAGCAGACACTTTTATTATCCAAACGCCTTAGAGTGCATTCACAGGCGATACAATTTTTACCAGTATGTGTGTTCCCTGGGAATTGAACCCACAACCTTTTGAGCTGCTAACATAATGCTCTACCACTGAGCCACATGAACACTATGTTATGTTATAGTTATGTAAATCGTAATATTTTCTTTTGTGCTTTGGAATTGACAATCGTGAATTTCATTCTTTTATTTTTGCGTGAACTATCCCTTTAAGAGCATCATCATTTTATTTTAAGGTAACACTGAAATGCTCTTTGCAATTTTCATGTCTTTTGTTTTAAACATCATGGATGTCGACTGCTTATCATATTATTCCATTAATTCAAAAATAGGATCCTGCTTTAAGATTTTTTTTTAAAGAGTTGTAATTAAAAGACAATGCAGTATTTAGTTCCAGAGACTCAAGGATGTTTATTAATAGTTTCAATCAGACTGAGTTGAGATAGAAATTGTTTGATTTGGCTACTGTTTGTGCCATGATCCTTTGCAAAGGAAGAAAATCAACAGAAATGTTATGATATGCCACAGCAAACTAGACAATCAAACACTAGCTCTCAAGTCATTTCATTCAGCATTGAATTCAACATCATGAATCAATAAAGAGAACCGAGCGCACAGTGAGGATTTGGGAAGATAAGCTGGGAATTATTCAACAATATGGGTTTCAAAAGACAAGCTATTTTTAGAACTCCTCTGGGATGAGAATGTATGCTAAAGCATTTTATCATCTGAGGACTAATGGTGTGGGAAAAAAAAAAGTTCTACTATATATTTATGTACATGGAATGCTCGCAGTTTCTGACTAAAATCTATTTCATAAGCAGCTCACAATGAAAATATATTGTGCTTTCACAAATAAAGGACAGGCCGGCAATCCAGCACTTTGAGGTAAAGAAAAAAACCACGCACCAGTAGTATAACAGATATTCTTGTCTAGAATGGAGAATGAAGCTAGAACCAAAATTAATATTCACAGTTACAGCAGTAAAATAAAGGTCAGATCAGTGATTGACAGATTACGACCTTGCTTTCCCCTCCCCCTCCCTTGAGTCCACACAGAATGGATTCTATTACATGCAACATCAAATGCTGTCCTGATGGGGCCATATGGACAGAGAAGTCCACTGGCAACTATGACTTGTCATCATTCTTCTTCTTCTGGAACTTCCTGAACTGCGACTGAATGGCAACAGCTGCCTTCTCGGTTTCAGGGGCGTCCATGTCAATGTCAATGTCCTCGGGGACATCTTTCTTAGACGCATCTGCATAGAAAAATAAGTTGTTGCATGAGACCAACACTTTAGAGGATTTTAACAATGACATAATGTCAGTGTAATTCAATTCAAACACTATGATGCCGATGATGAAAGATTAGTTGGTTTAGAATTCAACCTTTTATATAAATGCTATTAAACTGATTCAGTGTGCATGTATTGTATTGGTGACAATTATGTGACCAGGCAAGGATAAGACAAATTGCACACGTCAAATGGCAAAAAGAACATTAAAGGTGCTGTATGTAGTATTGACACCGAGTGGTTGAACTAGGTATTGCAGTCCAAATTCAAAATATTGGGAGGGGTTTTTTTCACCCGGCCCCTCCTCCTCAGACTTGCAGGTTGTCAGATTGACTACACCAACAGGAACGAGTGCACATGACAGATTGATGACACCAACAGGAACGAGCGCATTTAGCGATGAATGGAATGAAACACGCCATGTTTTCCGTCAACTGGCAACCCCGGTGGGCAGAAATACAATTGGGTAAACTGGCAGTGGGCGGGTTTCACCGACCAAAACGAGACCTAGAACGCACATTTTGAAAGGAGAATAACTGACTGTAGCATTGTTTTTCAGATAAACAAGTATGTTAACTTAGCATATTTCTTAAATATCTGCAAACATATTATGGTATTTTCAAGTCAAAAACTTACATACAGCACCTTTAATACAACATCCACTCATTACTGCATCAATATTGAGAACTAGATGAGAGCACAGTATCATGTAGCATGTCAGTTCACCTGGCAGCTATCGTGACAATGATCCAGGGCAGCGACTTTCTAGGCATGCAAGTATAGTTCCTATTTACTTGAATGGAAAATGAACTGAAACATTGGATTTCCTTTCCAAGTTAGTTGCCTAATAACAGGGGTGCAAATGCCCATGTTAACCAGCCAAATCTTAGCCAAATTCAAAATGATGAGGTCATGTAACAACTATGAATAGTTTTATCATATAACTATGTTCCATGTTGTAAAAGTACTATAGCTATTTTGCATTTCTAACCCATCCATCCATCCATCCATCCATTCTCCAAACCACATGTCCTATGTAGGGTAAAAATGCAAAAATGTATTTTTGCAGTCATTTTACTTATGACGCATTTGATACTCGCATTAATGCATTAAAAACGGTTACAATATACTTCCCATTCTTCACAAGCTTGCAGATACAGTTTTGAATAATTTCTAGAATTATGTTGCAACGTGCACAGATACACTGTTTAGCACTGTTGGGCTTTTGGAACAAAGCACATCCAGTCTAAAAGTTCCTGCAAGCTAAATGCACAAGGTGTACAGAAGCCACCAGAACAGTATTTACTGGAGACAGACTGTCATGTATGTTTCCAGACCAGTTCTTGTTTCCAGTTGCACTCATAATTCACAACAAAGTTCCTCCTTCTGCCAAAAGAACAATAATGAATATTCAGGCAGATGCTACGGCATAAGCCTATTTTAAATACATTTTCATTTTATATTTACTGATCAGATGATGTTTCTTTGTCATGACCTAGGGGCAAAGGTTACCTCATCATAATTATCATCAGACAAAAGCTAAAAAAGAAAATACGGTGCAAGACATTACAAAAATGGCATCTGCACTAAGGTGGGTAGATGGCACTTTCTGTTACAAACTGGTGTAACATTACTTCGCCGGCAGCCATATCACCCTGTAGCCCAAGACTGGTTACCCACTGAAGCTAAGCAGGGCTGAGCCTGGTCAGTACCTGCCTAATTTAAGGTATGAATGGTGCCTTTTTTATTACATCCTTTGTTTTATTACTCTAAGATTTCAATTTTAATTAAACAAATTAGGGTTTTAAAATGCATACTATTCACTTCTTTATTCAAGATTTAAAGTAAATGCAAACTAAAACGACATTTTTTTTGTCCAGCATGATTTTAAAAGAGTTTCAAGCCTTATTCATGAAAGTACAAAATGTGAAGGTTATGTGTTGTTTTGTTAAGGAATCACAGCTCAATAGCAAATACGTCTGAGATGAAACAACACATAAGACTGTTGGAAAATTCAATAGCAATTTAAGCAAAGGAAGGAGGAAAACCTTGACATAGACGTTAAGCACAGCAAGAAAGGAAAGACCCTTCAAATATACCTCTTGAGAGAGCAAGCCTCATGTTTCAGTCCATCATGAGAGCTTTCTCACTTTTTTCCTATCTTGTTTAACACGACATCAATGAGATCTTTGAGTTAGAACTTCTTCTATATACAGTGATTACTTTTTGTGTGTGGTGTGGTGTGTGGTGTGTGTGTGTTGTTGTGTGTGCAATACATACTGACCAGAAATAACAGACATCATCATTCAATTGAGCCGAAACCCAATTCACGTAATTACCAAAACAATTTTCCTCTATGAGTAACTTCAAGTTCAATGCCTCAACTGCTAGAGGACCTAAAGTTGCATTGTGTACCTTTAAAAAATCCCACAACAAACCACAAACCCATTGATCAAATCTTCACTGTGCATATGGATTTACAAAGACATCACACGCACGCAATTCCTCACTTTAATGATTCCTGAGAAACTAATTTATTTTGTATAATATATTTTCCTTTCTTTTTGGTATTAACATGCCCTCTCTCTTAATACACAAATTTTCTTTTTAGACCAACATTACATGCTGTTACTAGCTGGATAATAGTTCAATAGTTATAGGGTAATAGTTCATCTAAGATGTAGTTTAGTTTGTTTCTTCATTGGAACAGATTTGGAGAAATTTAGCATCACATCACTTATTCACCAATGGATCATCTGCAGTGAATGGGTGCCGTCAGAATGAGAGTCCAAAACACTGATTAAAAACATCACAATAATCCACATGTAATCCACACAACTCCAGTCCATCAATTAACAAATTGTGAAGAAAGCTGGCCTGTTTGTAATACATCATCAACGTTTTCCTCTATCCATAATATTGCTTTCTTCAGTGAAAAAGTCATCTTGTTTGAATTTGGAGAGAAATATGCACAGATCAGGCACTATTTACAAGCGAAAACAGCCTGGTTAGTACTAAACAAATAGGTTGATGGATTTTGAAGTGAGAGGATAACAGGGGATGGAATTTTTCATTGGAGCTAGTACTGCTATGTATTATGGACTGGCATTTAGGCCAGAAGTGATGGTTTAAAATTTAACCCCTTAACTGTCACCGTCCCACCTGTGGGACGTTTGGCGCTCTTTTTTTTTTTTTTTGTCTTTTTTCTCTATCAAATCTTTTAGTAGTCATCATAAATCATATATCATTTGAAAGCTTAGAAGCCCAAGTTTCTTCCTGTGAAAACCATTTTGAAATCGGACAATGTGTTACCATGGAAATGGTACTTTAAAAAAATTTGATGGTCTCCTCCCCCTTAGTGGGCAGTGTCAATTGTCATATTACAAAATGCATTACGGTATTTTACAATCAAAACTTTTTATAATCTTGACAAAAACATTCATTGAAAGGTCTGATCCTCAGAAATTCCCTATTGAGGGTATAATCATATGACGAGAAATCTAGACATTTGTGACAGAAAAAATGCATTAAAAAAATTCAATGGAGTTTGGATGGCACCCGGTGGCTTTTTGTGGTATAACGCCCTAAATAAAATCTCGCAGGAACCTCAATTTTTGTGATATCAACTTCAAGTTTGGAACATAACTTATTTAGACATAAGGAATTAATTTTATACCAATTTTAGAGTAAACCCTGTTATGTAAAATATTTATTATAAATAAAATAAAATTCTTTACTTTACGGTAATTTAAACTACTATAAACATTTTGATACTTCATTTTTTGAAAAAATTCCCACTGTTGCTAATAATTTGCGATTTTCTTTCTTCATTCAACCGAGGCCAAACCTTATGTCTTTATTCCCAAGTGTGTTCATAAAATTACTACAATGTCAGTTTGGACACCTGGCACCACAATAGAAATCAGACAAGGAACGAAAGGAAACCAACTGGGCATAAACTGAACAAAACACCAGGACATTTAACGTACATAATAGCCCCCCCTGCAGACGCCAGTTGCCACATAAAAAAAACAAAAAATTTCCCACACATTGTGGGGGGTGGCGCCTTGTGGAGGTCCCTCATGACGACCACTAACGGAACAGGGCACCTCCAATGCGTTACCCAGTTTCGGGGGGTGTCCATGGCAAGCAGCAGCCTAGGTAAGCCCATGGTGGAGCAGAAGCCGACTAGGGATCCATGGTGGAGCAGACATTTCAGGAGGCCATGGCGGAGCTGTGAACCAGTGCCTACTCCTACTAACCCCCCCCCCATACCCCCCCCCCCCCCCCCCCTCCCCGTCCCCCCCCAAAAAAAAAATCCTTGGTGAAATATCATCTTTAGATGGCCCTCTGTAGGCCTAACTCGGTACTGTGGCCCTACCCAGTGCCTATGGCTTGCGGGACTGGAGCCCTCCTTGGGCTGGACGTGGGAACTGGTGCTCTCTCTGGTCAAAACTCAGGACCTGGAACCCTCTCTTTGCTAAACTTTGTACTTGCGCCCTCTCTGTGCTAAACTCGGTGACTGGAGCCCTCCGTGGACATTCCGTGGCAGGCTGGAGAATGCCGCGTCCTGCGGGCTGCCTGAGGACGGGCCGCGGGCTTTGACTAGAAATGGCCCCGGTCGTGACTTGACGCTTGCTAGCGGCCGGTGGGCTTGTCTGCTGAGTGGTCGGCAGCGGGGTTCCAGATCAGGATCGTAGACTCTCCAGACACCGGATGACTGCCTCCTTCCAGGCGAGGTTGGTGGTGGCAGTTCTTAGACCTTGTCCAGTAATCTCTGTACCCAGCTCTCCCCAGGGCTTTAGCGACCTCAAGAGCATTACCTCATCAGGAAGAAAACCAACAGAAATAGCCTCAAGTCTTTTAAGTCTGATTTAAGATGTATGGGCCAATTTGTGGGTTCAGATCCCTTTAGTTGCCCTTTTCATAGGAGTATGCAGCTAAAACACTGGGGACCGTGTTCATTACTTCCTTTTTATTTTTTTTTTACCTCCTTCAGCCTTTTTTTTCATATACAGGCACACATTTTTTAAATGCTTACCAGACTCTTTTTTCCTTCAGTGAGCACAGCACAGAACATTTTTGTTTGGTGGGACACTTCAGAGAATACTTTAGAATGCTTATGCTGGAAGATTTCAGATGGGATACTGGGCTTTTCTCTACGCTCAAGGATGTTTGGGGTAAACTCAACAGCATGATGAATCTTTTCTCTTCCACGAAAAATAAATCCTAGGACATACTATTTGTATTTATAAAAAATCTGCTGTAAAATAATTAAAGATCCATGATGTGTTCGATTTATAGTGTGGAATATTTTCTCAGTACCTTGTGCCCCAGAGGTTTTGCTGTTGCCACTGGCTGCTCCAGATCCTTGCCTCTGTTGAATGGAATAAGGAAAGAAACTAAATTAAAATGTTTTTAACTTTCAAAAATAATTTTACAAGAAGGTTGAAATAAATGAGGAGAAGGTTTGTTAACTACAAAAACACAGGCCTGGTGAATATCCCAGCACCAGTCATATTTTCATTTTAAAAATACATTTATTTTAATAGCAGTTAACAAAAAAAAAAAAGTAAATGAATTTAGTGCTGTCAACTAATTAATCCCGATATTCACAATCCCAAATAACAGGTTTTGTTTACATATATATAGTGTGTGTACTGTGTGTTTGTATATATCTCTACTATATATATCTATATATAATATATTTCATGTATAATTTTATAGTATATTAAATAATAGTGTTTTCTATATAAACAAACATATTTTAAAATAATTCTTATACATACATGTGTGGTATTTTAGAAATCATAATAAATATACACAGAACACACATTTTCAGAAATATCAGGAAAATGGGGTGCAGTTAAACAGCTGAGTGAGCGAGAAGGCATCACCAGCATGTTTTCCCTGGGCACATCATCTCCTGCATTATTAACTGCACTTTCACTGAATTTCAAACCGTGTTTGTAGTGCTTTGATGTGAAGAGCTCAGGCAACCTGCATGTCCTTTCATGCAATTAAGAATGTTCAGCCAAACATGAGCACAGAAACAACCCTCCTGTTTAATGTTTCCTTCAACTCTTTTTAATTAAAGCTTTCATGCATTTAAATCCTGTGATACACTAGACAGGGTCCAAAATTTACTCTTTGCAACACCTGCCTGAGTGTATAAAGGTAATTTATTTATAAGCCATGAATATTTATAGGGGGTGGGGTGCTTTAGGTGATCCTTCTGTCAGACCCCCATCCCGTTAAAATGTCATATGACTGAAACTATTTTATCATTCCGACATGTTTCACAGCCACAATTTGTGTATTTTTGAAACTATAATGAAATATAAGGCCAATTTTACAGTATAGACCTTATTCAGGTTAGACGTCATAAATAAATTTAACATGAATGAAAACAAGGCTGTGAAGGATAGACTTGCAGTCTTTACAATGATATGCAATGTATAAAAATTCTAGATCACGTAATTTTTACAACTCTGGAAACTATAGAGCAGGGCTGTCCAAACTCGGTCCGGGAAGGAGGGCCGGTGGTCCTGCAGTTTAGCTCCCAAACCCTAATTAACCCACCTGACCGCTAATCGCTCTTACTTTAGGCTAAAACCCAGTCAGGTGGGTTTGAGGCAAGTTGGAGCTAACTCGGCCGGACACCGGCCCTCCAGGACCGAATTTGGACAGCCCTGCTATAGAGTTTTTGTCTTTCTGCTTTTTTTTTTTTCATCATCTAACGTGTTGGAACAACAGTACAATCCATTAAACCCACACTGTACTTTCATCCCTCACGGTCTTGTTTTCATTCCTGTCAAAAATTAAATATGTCATTACCCTGATTAAGGTCTATTGGGCTGATCTCTATTCCAACCTTGAGACCATTAGCTTTGCTTTCATCAGAAACCATAACACGGTATCAGCTGTATTATGTTATTGATAAAGATAAATTTTTCCCTTAATTTGTAGTTAATAATTTATTTTATTGTATTTTATTCAATTTTCTAGTAAGGCTGAAAGGTATAAATACTTAATGTTATGTATTTGTATTCTAGTTTTGAACTTTGTTCTTATTTCTATTTAATTATAATACTATCCTTTGAACTTAGTTAGTTTTTTTCATTGTTTTTCCTTGTATGAGTGTTCAGTTTGAATGATCTCCCTGCGTTAAGTGGCCTAGTGTCAGACTCTGGTCCGTGTTTTGTGTGTGTTTTGCTCCTCATGTGCCTTCCTTGCCCTTATTTGATCCTTCCTGTTCCTGTCCTCATTTTGTTTATTCGTCCTCCGCTAAGTGGTTTTTTATTAATTAGTTAATTTGCTCCCAGGTGTGTTCCATTGGTGTCTGTGTATTTAAAGTGTGTATGCGTACATGCTAGCCAGCCCTGGGCCCATATGCAAAAACATTTGTACGGGCCCATATGCAAAAACATTTGTACGGGCCCATATGCAAAAACATTTGTACGGGCCCATATGCAAAAACATTTGTACGGGCCCATATGCAAAAACATTTGTACGGGCCCATATGCAAAAACATTTGTACGGGTCCCTTCAAACATCATAGGTTAATGCAGGCTCCATTGCTCCTTATTGTTGTCTTTTCTAAGGTAAATAACATTACATGACTATTCACAAGCTGTTATATTAATAAAAAATATGTAAATGTTTGGAAATATTTCACGTTTTCACATAATTTATTCATTAGTAGCGCACCAGCCACCCAATAATCGCAATAAGCGTGTTTTGTTACTTTTAATATAACACAAATTGTAGCCTTTAAATTGTCAATTTTATCTTGAAATACGAACAATAAATGTGTTTTCCTGCTCTTTAATGTGGCGTGAGATCACTGTACTCAGTTCAAGCCGTATTAATCAATTATCTATTTTTCTATTAGTTCCAGCACGAGATAAACATGAATGAATATCAGAAGACATGTAAAAAAAAAAATCAGAGCAACTTAAACAAATGTCATGTAGGCTAATCGGTCGACCATTCAGTGTTTCGAAAATCATCAATAAAACAGCCCATGAATAGTCATAACGGTTGTAAGATAACATTTACCTCAGAAATCCACAAAATAACTTGCCAACTTTTGTTTTCATCCTTATATTATAAATCAAACAGTTTGACCCTTTAATGTAAGTAAATGCAATTAACTAACATTATATTAGTTGTTATAAAATAACAATGAAAAATATTTCTAAAGCATTTATTAATCTTAGCTCAGGTTATTTTCTAAATTTATTAAATCGTAGTTGTGTCTTTTTAATATTATTTAATGGACCTGAGCTAATGTGAACTAAAAATGAATGCCTTTGTGTCACCTTTGGCTTGCTTAGTTGGGGATACTTAATTTCTGGCAATATTGTCGACCTGATTGCACAGACACTTTTTGAAGAGAACTGAACTGAGCTGGACTATGACATTACTGAATCAACATTGAACTGACTTTTAACTGAAATTGATTGTTTACTATTGTCCTTCAACATTATTGACAAACTGTTTTCGTGTTTAACACTGTAAAGCTGCTTTGACAATGGCGCCGACGCTGATTGCTGCATCCGTGGCGTGCTCCGCAGTTGTTTTTCTGTTTTTGTTAGTTTGTCCTGTCTTTAGTTATATCCCTGTTATCAGTTTTTTAACCAGAGACGAATTGCTGGACTTCGGAAGTACACACCACCGGGTGGAGGCCCCAGATTTCACACAATTCACCGGTTTTCGACTATTCGGATGTTTTGCTGGACATTGTTGTCGGGGGCGCTGTGGCGCTGATCAAGCGCTTCAGGACGTGCAGATGGGGGAAGCGAGCCGGCGCCCTTGTGAAGCTAAGGCAGCGCGGATTCAGAATGCCGTTGCCTATCATCCATCTGGCGAACCTCCGCTCTCAACCCAACAAAACAGACAAACTCCTTCTTCTCTCCCGGACAAATAAGGATTTTTCAAAACTCTGCTGCTCTATGTTTCACGGAAACCTGGCTGAAAGAATCCATTCCGGACAGCGCGTTGAATCTCCCGGACTTTCAGCTGTTTAGAGCAGACTGCGACGCAGAATCAACGGGGAAATCGCGGGACATGCTTTTACATCAATGAGCGGTGGTGTACAGATGTAACTGTGTTAAAAAAGATCTGCTGTTCAGATCTAGAAGTGCTCTTCCTTAATGCAAGCCGTTCTGTTCGCCGCGGGAGTTTTGCTCGTTCATTCTCTTGAGTGTTTACATTCCTCCGCAAGCGCACGTGAGCTCCGCTTTACAGAAACTCGCAGATCTGATCACAGAGACAGAACAACAACAACCGGACTCTGTTTTAATCATTATCGGGCACTTTAATAAAGCAAATCTCTCCCGTAAACTGCCAAAATACAGACAGCACATCACATGTCCCACCAGAGACCGTAATATATTGGATCACTGTTATACCACAATAAAGAATGCATATTACTCTGTCCCACGGGCAGCTTTGGGGATCTCTGATCACTGCTTGGTTCATCTTCTACCGACCTACAGGCAGAAACTGAAATCAGCTAGGTTTAGCTGATTTCAGTTTCTGCCAGTAGGTCGGTAATTAGATTAGGAGTATGACTGTAAAAGATGGACTAATGAAGCAGAGCAGGATTTACCAGCTTGTTTTGACCTCACTGATTGGAGCGTCTTTGAAGCTACTGCCACCGATCTGGACGAGCTCACAGACTGTAACATCTTTTCAGTTTCTGTTAATGTACATGTGGGCAGGGGGGGGGGGGTTCCTACCAGGTCTCACCTGGTTACTTACAAACAATTACCAAACCATGGTTCGGCTGTGCAGGTCTGGGGAATACCAGACAGCTCCGTCAGGCCAAAGAAGATGCTCACAGGAAGGGGGATATTGTCTTGTATAAACAGGCTAAATACACCCTGGAAAAGGAGATCAGAGTGGCAAAGAGGAATTATTCTGAAAAAATAAGGATCCAATTCTCTTCCAGTGACTCCGCATCAGTGTGGAAAAGTCTAAAAGAAATCACCAATTACAAGACACCATCCCCTAGCACTGTGGAGAATCAACAACTGGCTGACGATCTGAACGAGTTCTACTGCAGTTTTGAAAAGACACCCCACACCCGCCCCGAACACCTCTCCACACAACCATTCACCTCACACCTGCAACCCCCCTCTCCCCCACACCTGCAATTCATATCAGCGAAGAAGAGGTGCGCCAGGTCTTCCTGAAGCAGAAAAGGAGAAAAGCACCAGGTCCAGACTGTGTTACACCAGTCTGTCTGAAAACCTGTGCTGACCAGCTGACCCCCATATTTTCACAGATCTTCAGTAGATCTCTGGAGTTGTGTGAAGTCCCTTCCTGCTTCAAACGCTTCATCATCATCCCCGTCCCAAAGAAACCCAAAATTACATGACTTAATGACTACAGACCTGTTGCTCTAACGTCTGTGGTCATGAAGTCTTTTGATAAACTGGTGCTGGCCCACCTGAAGGATTTTACTGGACCCTTGCTGGATCCTCTTTAGTTTGCCTACAGAGCAAACAGGTCTTTGGACGATGCAGTAAACATGGGACTGCTTTGTGTTCTGCAACATCTAGACAGACTAGGGTCTTATGTGAGGATCCTGTTTGTGGATTTCAGCTCGGCCTTTAACACTATCATCCAAAACCTCCTCCTGCCCAAACTAACTCAGCTCTCCGTTCCCACCTCCGTCTGTCAGTGGATCAACAGCTTCCTGACAGACAGCAGCAGCTAGTGAGGCTGGGAAAATACACATCCAGCACCTGTACGGTCAGCACTGGAGCTCCTCAGGGTTGTGTTCTCTCTCCACGGCTCTTCTCCCTGTACACAAACGACTGCACCTCTAAAGACCCCTCAGTCAAGCTCCTGAAGTTCGCAGACGACACCACACTCATCGGCCTCATTAAGGACGGTGACGAGTCTGCTTACAGACAGGAAGGTCGAGCGCGCCACCCCTCTGCACTCCCTCCACTCACCATCATGGACAGTACTGTGACTGCAGTGGAGTCATTCAGTTTCCTGGGCACCACAATCTCTCAGGACCTGAAGTGGAACACTCACATTGACTCCATTGTGAAAAGGCCCAGCAGAGGTTGTACTTCCTTCGTCAGCTGAGGAAGTTCAGCCTGTCACAGGATCTGCTGAAACAGTTCTACTCCGCCATTATTGACTCTGTCCTCTGCACTTCAATAACTGTCTGGTTCAGCTCAGCTACCAAATCTGACCTCAGAAGACGTCAGAGGGTAGTCCGGACTGCTGAGCAAAACATTGGTACAACCCTCCCTTCTCTCCAAAAACTGTACTCATCCAGAGCGTGCAAAAGGGCTGCCAAAATCACTCTGCACCCCTCACATCCAGCACACTCACTCTTTTAACTGTTGCCACCTGGTTGACGCTACAGAGCACTAAGCACCAGAACGGCCAGACACAGGAACAGTTCTTCCCTCAGGCCATCCAGCTCATGAACACTTAACAATAACTGTGAAACACACACTATTTATACACTCATACACATATTTATCTAACACACACACTCAGCCTACACCTCAAATTTGCACAAAATATACCTGTACATACAACTGTCTATTTTTATATACCTGTACATACAATTGTCGATTTGTATATTTTGATTCCTTATTTACGTTCTATTTTTCTATTTTTTATTATCTGTGTTTTTGTTCTGTCACTGTCATTCTGTTACACTGTGGAGCTTCTGTCATGAAAACAAATTCCTCGTATGTGTAAACATACCTGGCAATAAAAACTCATTCTTCTTCTTCTTCTGACACAATCTGTATTTTATAAAATGCTATATAAATGAAGGTGACTTTACTTGACTATTAAATCCAAAGTTCTGCAATGAAACTCTAGATGGTGCAGGCTGACCTTACCATCAACTGCTTACACATTATCAACGTGACACAGCGCTGATTGGGTTTTTCCCCCCCCCCCCCTATTGCATCAGCCAATGAGCTTGCTGCTCAACATTCAAATACTTGACCAATGTTTGCTGTAGCAGTTTGCAGCACGCTTTCAGAAAGCATCTGAAATCAGTATCTAAGATAAGCGAATGCTCTTTTACTCCATATCACGGCATATTGCAAGGTCTTCCTTAAATGAGCAAGCATAAACAAGTTTTAAACTTAAAAGTGTCATGTTTAAGTCTTGCATTTGATGCAGGAATTAATGACTAAACATATAAGCAGCAGTGTTTACACAACTGGGTTTATACAGATACAGCAACAAGCAGTCTATTGTTTTACCAGAATATGTAATTGTTGTAATGATTTGCCGACTAAGCTATGGATATGAGAACAGGCTAAAGTGAAATAAGCTTTCGCTCTGGATATATCTGTATATATATATTTTCAAGCAGGATTTGCCATATTTATCTGTGTTAAACCGCTCAATATATCAGGTGCATCTCATAAATTTAGAATGGTCCGTGGAAAGTTCATTTATTTCACCATGGTCAGTGAACCAGCTTTTGGTGCTTTTGGCAATGTGGGCAGGAGCCAAATCCTGCTGGAAAACGAAATCAGCATCTTAAAAAAGCTGGTCAGCAGAAGAAAGCATGAAGTACTCCAAAATTTCTTGGTAACCAACACCAGCAGATGACATGGCAGCCCAAATCATCACTGAATGTGGAAACTTCACACTGGACTTCTAGCAACATGGTTTCTGTGCCTCTCCATTCTTCCTCCAGACTCCAGACCTTGATTCCAAATGAAATGCAAAATTTACTTTCATCTGAAAAGAGGACTTTGGTCCACGGTGGTTCTCATCCTGAAGTCCAAAAAAAAAAAAAAAAAAAAAAGAAAAAAAACAGTCCACGCAGCCTCTACCAGGAAATTTTAGAGCACTTCATGCTCCCTTCTGCTGACAAGCTTTATGGAGATGCGGATTTCATTTTCCAGCAGGATTTGGCATCTGCCCACACTGCCAAAAGCACCAGAAGCTGGTTCAATGACCATGGTGTTAATGTGCTTGATTGGCCAGCAAACTCATCTGACCTGAACCCCATAGAGAATCTATGGGGTTATTGTCAAGAGAAAGATGAGAGACACCAGACCCAACAAAGCAGATGACCTGAAGGCCGCTATCAAAACAACCTGGGCTTCCATACCACCTCAGCAGCCACAGTCTGATTGCTCCATGCCACGCGCCGCCTGATCGTAATTCATGCAAAGGAGGCCCACCAAGTATTGAGTATATTAACATACTTTCCAGAAGGCCAACCATTCACTAAAAATGTTTTTTATTGGTCTTATGAAGTATTCTAATTTGTTTAGATAGTGAATTGGAGGGTTTTTGTTTAATGTGAACCAAAATCATCACAATTAAAAGAACCAAAGACTTAAACTTACTTCAGTCTGTGTGCATTGAATTTAGTTAATACACAAGTTTTACAATTTGAGCTGAATTACTGAAATAAATGATTTTTTCCACGACATTCTAATTTATTGAGATTGCACCTGTATATATCAGTGGCGTTCCGTTCATTAAGCTGCGAATGCTCTGCATGCCCAGGCCATTTTAGATAATTCATATAAACATGATTATAAATTGATCCCTTGTAATTTGAAATGTAACTTAAAGCTTAAAGAGTTAGGAATAAGTACTACAATGATTTATTTGCCAAAAGGCAGTAATTTTCTTTAAATCTACCAGTTGTGGTTGCTTTCCGGGCAGCAGATCTCTGCAGCTTTCTCGACCTCCAGCTCTGTTGAAGTGACGAAGTGACGTGACATGTGGCCAAGTATGTGGTGACCCATACTTGGAATTAGTGCTCGGCATTTAACCATCCAAATTTCATACACACACACAGCACCCCACACACACACAAACCCTCGCATGGTCATCCATTGTTTTGCTGCGGCGCCCGGGGAGCAGTTGGGGGTTTGGTGTCTTGCTCAAGGACACCTTAGTCGTGGTATTGAAGGTGGGAGAGAGTGCTGTACATTCACTCCCCCCACCTACAATTCCTGCCGGTACGATACTCGAACCCAGAACCTTTGGGTTATGAGTCCGACTCTAACCATTAGGCCACAACATCCCCAAGGAAGTCTTATTTGCTATGGCTTCGTCTGGATTATGCTGACGATTATAGCTATAGCACGTTCTCAGTGATTTGCTGGTCTGTGGCTGATTTCATGCGCGAGGTAAGCTGTCCACGAAGCGCTCTCCCAAGCGGAAAAATGTGCTGTTGCTGTTGTGGTGTCTTCTGCTTCTCATCTTAGGAACCACACTCAGTCTTGTTTTTGATGCCAGGAGATACACTTTATTACATCATCAATGATAATAAATAATAAAGCGGAGATGGCTCTCTCTGCAGCGAAAACACATCTCCAGAATGATCATCTTGTCTTCTTTTTATACTATTTGGATTTGGAGGCGTGGGGTAAATATTCCATACAGTTTTTCCATTTTTCCGTTTTTTAATGGTTCCTTTGTGCATATCATTCTCCTTAGAGACAAAAGCCCCTCCTCTCTAGTCTTATGTTAAAGAAAGCCCCCCCACTTATGGTTTTTACAGATGTTTCTCATCTTAGGTCTGTACTCTCGGCCACGTAGGCATGTTTTTACACATAGGCATATAGGATTATAATGGAAGTATAACTAGATATTTAAATGGCTATATTTCTAATGATTACACTCGAACAATTCATCTTTTAACCAATAAAAATCTACCACATTCCCCCCTCTGAGACTTAGTAAGTCTCACATTTGCTTATTTTTTACCCAGAGTGCTACTTCATAATTCAGGCGTATTAGTTAACACTACCTAGTGACTTTATTAGTCACTCTGTTATATTACCAATTGGCTAAATGATGCAGCATCACTCTGGTTTTGGAGCATCAGGACCAAACGCCCCCCCCACCCCCGACTAGGAAGGGAGTAAAAGATCCAGTCTCCATAATTTCTACTTCAATAGAAAACAATGTTATAAGCATGAGCGTTCAGTTGGTTCAGCGCTTGCCTGTGATTGTCACAGTTATGTATAAAGACATAAAACACATTCAAAACATCATACATAGAATATCACAGGATTAGCATAGTTTATCTTTTCCTTGTCTTTTTTTTTTTTCTTTTCTTTCCCGCTTTTTCCGTGGGAACTCTCGTACAGTGGTTGAGATGATACCAGGTTGTGTTTTCCCCCCACTTCGACTGCTGCTGGAGTAGCTCTCACCACTTCGTAGGGTCCCTTTTCTCCTGGGCTCGTTCCAGTTTCTTTTTTCCTGTAAATAGATAGCTTTATGTATGGCAGTTAATTTCTTCATATGTGATCGAAGTTCCATTTGTAATTGCTCTAGTGGAGGTCCTTTGTAGGGACCTCTACAATATGGCACAGGCATAGGTCGACCCGTAAGCATTTCATGCAGTGTTAAGTGCGTGCTTCTGTTAGTTTGCATGCGATAGCTCATTAGTGCAAGAGGTAATGCATCAATCCAATTAAGTTTATTACTTTCACATATTTTATTTTTGGCCTTGATATTTCCATTAACCCTTTCGATGCACCCTTGTGCCTGTTATATTCTTAATTGTTGCAATACTTGTTTTACAGTTTTTTGTATAAATGCCGACCCATTATCTTAACTTATTTCTGATGGTATTCCAAATCTAGGAATTAGTTATCTCGTTAGAAATTTAATTACTGTTCCTGCCCCCCAGATTCTGGCTGATGGGTACGGGGGGGGGGGGGGGGGGGGGCCTCCACCACCTGATAATCTGTCTATGATCAAAGCATTATCTTTTTTTTCCTTGACTCGCTTTATCCTTATCCACATAGCCATTACCAAATGCTTAAATGTCCTTCTGGTACTGGTAGAGGCCTAATTGTTGCGCTATCCCTTTCCTCACATTGTATTTCGCACAAACTTCACATGTGGACAAAAATTAATCCACTATTGCATATAAATAAGGAGACCAATATCCTTGCTTTTTAATTTTCCTTATCACTTGCTTTTTAATTTTTCTTATCACTTCCCCCCTTGCGCAATGGTCGAAACCATGCGCATCTGCAATAAGAATATTCAAAAGTGATGTAGGTGCCACCATGTTTCCTTCATTTGTACGCCAGATTTCTTGTGAGTCTTTTTTAGCTCCCCTTTAGTGCCACATTGATTGTTCATAAGGGCCTGCTTGTTGTTGAATTCGAATTATATCCTTTAATTGAGGTTGAGGTTCGATAAGTACTATAGGTACTTATCCTGCTACTTGACACCCTGAAGCTTTTTTAGCTTCTATATTTGCTGCATTGTTTCCCTTAATATTATTAATAACATAATTCTTTACCTTCTTGTGTGCCTGACATTTGATTATTGCTAGTCTTTTTGGTAGCATCATAGCAGAGATTAATTGCCCTATTTGTTTTATTTTTTCTTTCTTTTCTTTCTTTTCTTTTTTTTTGTATTTATTCATTTATTTATTTATTTTTTATTTATTTTTTTCTTGATCATTATCATTGTTGCAATGAAATTCTGTTTTTGATAGCTGTGATTCAGGAATTTGTACTTCAATATACTTTACCAACTTATTGACTGTCTGTCTCACATCTTATTCTATCTGTCCTGTCCAATAGATATTAGCTTTTGGCTCTGTAACCACCATTTGTGTTTCTGTTCCTATTGCTTCGATATATATTTCTTCTGGAGAACACCAAATTTGTAGCCCTAATTTACATATTTCATCTCTTCCTAACACATTGATAGGAGTCTGATTTGAGACCAGAATGGGCATTGTTATACTTTGATTTCTTGTTTGTAAACACACTGGAGCTGTCATTGGAATTAATTGCATTTTTCCCAAGAATCCTATTGTCTTTGTAAATTTTTTCCAGACAAGGGGAGATGTGAGGCATATTTTAAATTTAAACAGTTATAGACAACACCTTTGTCTAGCAACATGGGTGTGGTTTTCATTTTATTTTAATTTGCATAATAGGCTCTTGATCAGCTTTTGTTGTTAAAATTGGAAGCTGACTTACCCCTCTAAGATTCTCTGGGCACCCCTAATAATCTGGATTAGGACCTCCCCAAGGGTTAACTGGGCCCTGTGAAGTACCTCGGTTAGGCTGTTGCCAGCTCTCCCCCCTTTCACCCTTTGGGTACTGTTGCCATGGATAGGTGGGACAGTCTTTTTTATTATGTCCGGGCTGTCCACATGCCCAGCACACACCTGGAGGACCAGTATAAGGTTTGCCTCTTCCTCTCTGGCCTCTCTGTTGGTTTTTGTCTCCATTGAGTTACTTTTCGCTGTAGCTTTTTCTCTTGGCTTTTGAGCTTTTGCAAATTTTTTCAGTTTTGTTCTACGGCATGAGTCATATGGTCACAAAACTCTTTGTGTGTGTTAGAGTTTAAACCAACCACATCCTCCAGCCTGCTCCTTAAGGCTGGCGGCATAGCATCAATCCCAGCATGTCTAAACAATGTTGCCATTAATGGGTCTCCTTCTGGATTCCCTTCAGTCTCTTATTTCCACCTTTGCAGCTGTCTCTGTACATATGTGGTTGAATTCTCTTTGTCCTTTTTCTCTGCACACAGTGACTGCCACACTGCTGGACGGAATGCATCAAAGACAATTCCATCCATATTATGAGATTTCATTGCTCTGTCCAGAGTAGTTGTTTGAAGAATTTCATCCATCTTTGTCCCTCCTATTATATTAGCCATCAGAGCTTTAATTTCCATCACAGCCCCTCTTGAATTTCTGGGAGGCGAGTGACCAGCCTCTCGAGGTCCCGTGGGGCCCAGGGGACTTATCATCCCTTTGCACCCTTGATTAAAATTGGGAGTTGTACAGCCAGTGATCTGAGTGCCTTTTTTCTCTGCCCTGTTCCCATTTTCCGCTATCAAATAACTCCTCTCCTTTTATCACCTCCTCTGTACTTTCAAACAACTTACTTCTGCCTCTTTTCAATCCTATTTACCTCTTGTATTTTGTTTCCTGATTCTTTAATTTTCTCTTCTATTTCTTCTAACATTTCCTCAAAGTTTGTTCTATCTTGGTTTGTTTTCATCTTCTCTAATGCTATTAAAACTGTCTATAACAATCCATCTGTAACTCTTTCTTTTGCTTTTCTCTTTTGCCTCTTGTTTTCACAGCTGGTTCCTTTTTTTCTTTTTCTCCCAGCTCTACTGGTCCTTACATTTGCCTTTCTCCAGTTACTTCTTCTGTTCCCTTGAGGATTTGGACTTCTCCCTCTATGTGCAAAAAGGGGGGCGACTCAAAAAACAATCTTTCCTTTTTCTCTCTATTTTTTTTTTCTGCCTCTTTTAATATTTTTCTTGCCTATTTTATATTTATTAATATGTCCTCCCCTTACTTTTTACTCTTCTTGGATTTGCTGATTTTATTAATCCAATATTTGTGTCATGTTGAGACCATAGTTCAGTTGATACCTGTTGCTGCATTTCCTTATATTACTCTCATTTTGGTTTATTATTTCAGATGTTGTAGTCATCTGTGTCATTTTCATTTTACCGATAACTACTTCTTCAGGAATTCCCAGCAAACTGGTTGCACACAAAACTTTGATATAATTTTTGTCAGCTGTATGAAAAATCAATGGATGTTCTGTTGGTTCCCACTTGCTTTGTTCTGCCTTTTTCATCATTGGTCCTAAATCTTTTGCTTCCCAATTTTTTTCCTAAAATATACTGCAATACGTGGGACCAAATTAGTTTCATTGAACCATTTTTTAACAAATTCACCTTCTGGCATATTTAAAGCTGATCCCTGTTTACCTATTATGATTTACTGGGAGACCATATCTGTCCCTTTCTTTCTTCCTGCCATTTTTGTTTGATATCTTGTTTATTAACTCCTTTACACAGTGGATAATCTAATCCTAATATTTCCACTGGAGTGACTGTCATATTTTTTAATTTTTTCCCTATATTATTATAATTCTATTTTAATTTATCTCTTTAAACCAATTTCTCCTAATTTTTGTCCTCCATCCTTTTACTTCTGAAGTCCTCTCGAGATTCCCCTGCCTCAACTCAATTATGATTCAATGCATTAAAGATGTCAAAAAGTATATAAATAAAGCATTCAATCAAGGAATGGATTTTGAGTCTTTTCATTCATCATTATTTTTTCATTTATCTTTTCATTTGTCATAATGTTCAGCATTAGCAGTGGTTATGGAGTAATATTTTATTACACTCAAAATAGCCTACTATTAAAATAACCTTATTAGACCTCAATTTTATAAACAGACTTGCAGAGGGGAACCTGACAGACAGATGGTTTCTAACAGCACTCTTAAAAATAAAGGTGCTTCAAAAGGTTTCTTCAAGCGATGCCATAAAGAACCATTTTTGGTTCCACAAAGAACCATTCAGTCAAGTTTCTTTAAAAGAAACCATCTCTTTCACCTTTTATAATCTTAAGAACCTTCGTTCACCAAAAGAACTCCTTTGTGAAACAGAAAGTCTTCAGATGTTCAGGTCTTTATGGAACCAATTTGGTGCCAAAATGTTCTTGCTAATTCATCGTGACAGCACCTTTATTTTTAAGAGTGTGGGTACAGAATGGGATACCTCTGCAGGTCCCATTCCAGCTCTATGATGCAAGGTGGGCCATATATGCAGATATATGTGCATTATATAGACATAGCCTATTAGGATGGTTCTGGATCTCAAAGTTCTGATACCTCAGGTAATGGCATATGCAAGATATTAGGACACTTTTGTGTCCCTCTCCTTTAATTCAGATTTGTTAGTCTAATGATTCAGGTTCAGTATGGATACCTCTTTATTGTGTTTTATGTACATATTGTGAGAGTTTTCCTGCTTTTTTGCATTAAAGAACTGATTCACATTGAGAAGAGAGTAAGAGCAAGCTGTACCACCAAGTCTTTGTCAGTGTTTTTTAACTGTGTGAAGATCACATTAAAATCAGCAGGATTGTGCTGCATATAGGTACAGAAGTGTACACACACAATGTTATATACAAAGTTATATTTTAATTCTATAAAGCTGCAAACATGCAGATAAGACAACAACGGTTTGTCTAAATTTAAGAGTGGAATGTCAGAATACACAGTGGGTTTACCAAGATTTCTGCATAAATTGGTCAAAATTTGTACCATAGTTGAACCATAGTTCAGCTGGCACAGAGGAGTTAGGGTTTGTTGGAATGGACAGTAAGCCAGATGGTGCTGCTGTAGGGTGATCCTGAAGTCAGTTCCCCCAATAAAACTTCTAAATGTCTACTGGCTTTTGAATTGCTGCAAAAAAATGCTCTGTGACCAACAGAAGTGAATTAATCCTACAATCTTCGCAAATGAACACAATTTTTTTTTAGTAATTTTAAAGTCTAAATTCAATGGCCATGAAGTTAAAGACTAGGCTATACCAGAACTCACATGGTCACATTCCTGTTCAAATATCACCAGTCAAGATGTCGGATCGTTCAGTTTTTATTTAAAAAAAATTTCCTGGAAGTTTGAGTTAGAATAGTTTGCAAGGGCATGATTATAAACTTTTGATGTCATTTAATGTCCCTGACTACCTCATTTAGCCATTTGTTAGCACCCAATTTTTTCAAGACAAGCAAAAGCATAAAAAAAACTGATGTATTTTACTTAGTAGAATAAAATATGAAAATATATTGAGCTTGTGTTAAACCATATTTCAGGCATTTAACCAAAAACCCATTTAAAAATTACAGTGACTTCAGGACAAAGGAACTGGAAGTGCTTAAATGCTAACTTGTTTCTGAGTTTTGGCCCATACATTATCCCTGCAGCACTCTGATACAGTATTCATGCAGCCTCATTTTCATCCATCTCAAATTGATGTGAGTGAAAAACCTCACTTCCTGTTTGTTGCTGCCGTGTATTTTGAGTTTGAGCTCCGTACACCAAACGTCATGACCTCTCCTTTATTCCCCGTGCTGCTAAATTTTTGTATGGATAACTTACAGTCCTGTGATTATGATGCCTTTTCTGTGAATCCTGGTTAGGCATATAAGATAGATATATGTATATATATATTTTAGCAAATGTTTTATTTTTATTTATTATGCTTGTATATCAGTTATCTTTTATTTGTTTTATACTAAGTAATGATTGTCTTGGAGTATGTGTATGTTTGACACATTTCAGGGATTTGTGCCGCAATATCCTGTCATGTCAAACTTTAAATAAAACTAAACTAATCACTATTAAACGTGATATTTGTTTTATATATGTTAGAAATAGGGGAGTTTGGAGCTAGTTGTCACGCTTTTCACTCCGGTAAATATTTTATAGGGTAGGTTTATTCATGAAAGCCCATTTCCGGACAGTCGCTTTCAAGTCTGGGCTATTAAAATGCTTTTGAACATATCCACTGTTAGAAAGATAACGGCATTTTGCCACACCGTATGGAGTAAGTTGTCACAATTAGAACCTGCTGTTTGACATTTATTTGAGGGAAAAGAAAAATCGGACAAATTGTCATTTATTGTTTATTTGGATCCCTATTAGCTTCCACAAAGTGGTTGCTAATCTTCCTGGGGTCCACATATCTGTACAAGACAAAATGTCAAACAAATAAGTAAATAAATAAATAAAAAGAACAAAAATACAATTATACTAAGCGCATCACACAACTATACATCTTAGCAGTAGCAGCAGATAAAACATACATCTACATATTTATAAGCATATCTTTACATTTTCTTCAAAACACGTATGTGCGATTGCTCTTTCGCATAAACCCTAGTACATCCCTACAACTTATTTTATTTTATTCTATTCCTATTCGCGCGTGCGTGATACACATCCGTACATACAATTTATTCTTTTTTTTGTGTGGTTTATATTTATGCATGTGTATTTTATTCACATCTCATTTTTATTATCTGTGTGTTGTTGTTGTCTCCGTGTACTGGAAGCTTGTGACACTATAACAAATTCCTTGTATGTGCAAACATACTTGGCAATAAAGCTCTTTCTGGTTCTTCTGATTCTGATATTTATTGGAACCATATTCCAAGCAACAGAGTCTTGGTAAAGCACAGTCTTTTTCATCAGATTTGTTTGTGGACAAGTTTTGAAAGTGTTGAGCTTTACTTACTTGATGTGTTTTATAATCATGTCTATATCCCACATATACAAGAAAAAACAGGGAGTGTCATACTTGATTACCTTATGAAAATATGCCAATTTTCTATGCATGTCACTAACATTAGCCCGGAATGAGTGTTTCTCAGATGCACTTGACCATACCATTGGGCAGTACTCAAGATGCGATAAGACTAATGACTGCACCACATCTATTAAAACTAAAGATGGATTAAATTCAGAACATTTCCTGGCCACCGCTATACCTTTTCCCGTAATGCTTAATGTTCGAACCAGGACAGCATATTGTCAAGTTTCACAGCCAGCAACTTAACATTTATTACTTGTTCCACTGGCATCCCATCAATAAATAAATCCAAGTCAGCAACCTTAATAATATTATTTTTGTAACTAAAAATGATACATTTAGGTTTTTTTCTATATTTCGAAGCAATTTATTAATTCGAGTTAACTTAGTAATTGTTAGTAGCTCATCACTAATTTTTTCTGAAGCTCAGCTAATTTATGTGCCGCAGAAAACATTGTAGAAGCATCTGCATACATAACTATATTAGCCTTATCAACTACATATGGTAAATCCTTTATGAAAATAGAAAACAATAATAGTAAACAATGAGAAAATTGTAAAATTATCGTTACAAAATAATTCTAAGTTTATGTTTGAATATTTGCAGTTCTGGGCAAGATGACTAACTTGTCATATTTCAGCTCTTTCACCTCTATCCCGGGCACGAGTTCCCTTCTTCTCCACTGAAGAGCCTCAGAAAAGTCTTCATTAATAAACAAATATTTGTACCCTTTAACTTCTTGGCTAAGGACATGATAGTCTGTTTATCTTTCCAATGTAAAAGTTTA
>JADLZN010004815.1:90378-102996 GCA_018155175.1 Sinocyclocheilus anophthalmus
TTATTGCAGTTTTCTCGATTGTTAATATAACTGTTAATAATTTTAGTTGGCACTTTTCCATTTAAAACTTCTATTAAAATCATTTATTCAGTTTTTTAAAACAAAGACATATTTCTCAAAAAGTTTAACAATGAGTAAGTTAAACATTAGGTAGCAAAACTGATGGCACACCAATCAGAATCTCTGCATGCTAACAACGGAGAGAGGAGAGAGCTGAGCCAATCATCTACAGGGGTTTTATACTTACACATACAGTATAATTACAGTACAAAACCAGTACATTAGATAATGGAAATTTCACTATTCTATATGTACAGTAAACTGTAGCACATGTTGTACACCTTCAAGCGTGTGACTGTCAAATTTTATTTGTAACAATTTTTATGTGTACTGCATTTTTGCAGAACTGAGAAATGACTGCCTAGAGATATAGCTAGTGTGTCAGGAGACCAAGAAACTGCTATAGTACTGTATACTGTAATGAAATTTGGCCAAATGTGCAGAGGATGCTAAATTTACTTGTTTTACTTTTATTTGTTACTGTACTGTATTGTGGTGCATGCCAAGTTCATACAATTCTTTGGTATTTGAACTGATCTAGTGCTTTTCATCTACTGCAAGATTACTTACAGTAGTAAAATGAAAATTATTTTCCCCCAAAAGTTCATTGCTGAATTATACATCTGTATCTGTAATTTAATGTATGTATACTGTGATAGACATTGAGCTGCAAAAATAATTCCTGAATCTTAGTAAGAGTTTGGTACAGTGTTATTGATCTCAGTGTTCACTGGGCAGGAAAGTCATCTGTGTATTTGAATTGTAAGCATTTACAGTATTGTTTCAACTGCTTACACACAAAATCTTTACTTGTTTCTGAAAGCTGACACTCAAACAGCAGAACCACACACAAATCTGCAAAACCAGACACTAATTCTCGGCCTTTGACTTTGTTTTCAATTTCATAAAACACTTTTTGCAAAACACAACTCTATGTAACACAAAAATCTAACATGAATTAATATTATGGCAAAGGTGTTTGCAAATGTTTGCTTTTGAGATGTGTTTGTGATATTTTGAACGCAGTGCTTCATTTTGCACGAGATGTGAGGCATTTTGCATTTTGTGTGTGCAATTCTTGGATTTGTGTGTAAAGTGTTGAAAAAAAAGAGGCACATTTTTTAAAATGTAAGCAGTTCAAAAAAAAAAAACCTGTAAGAAAAACTGCAATAACTAGATTGAAAAGTTTGAAAGACAAATGTATGCTGGCTTGTCTTAAAGTCTTGTTTAAAAAACGTAAATGGGTTTGCTCAGTTAGATGTTCTTGATGTTTGCTAAAGTGTTGCTAGTTGGTTCCTAGGATATTCTGGGTGGTTGCTAGGCTCTTGCTATGCAGTTGCTTTAAACATTAAATGTGTAAACACTACTAATTAAAGACATTTGTGCTTACCTTTTCCTCAGCATAGAGGGGTGAGCAGTTTATAATTAAGAATGTATTAAATCCAGGAATAAACATGAAAGCATTATTGTTACAGTATTTGGGAAGAACTGGGTTCAACAAGCAAGTATAAGTATTTGTTTAATGTTTCTTTTTTTCTCTTTTTTTTCTCTTTCCAAATCCCGCTTGTACTTGCTAATTTTTGCTTTTCAGTATGTGTATGTTTTGCCATGATACAAAGTCACCAGGGTACTGTGGTGATGCCAATTTTTCAGCTAGTTCATCCTAGAGGTCAAGATTTGTAATTTGTACTTTTAAAAAGAAAATATTCAACAATTAAAAAGAATATTATCAGAACTAATGCTCATTAGTTATTGTGATTTGTATGGGGTTGGGGTGGTAAAAACCATAGATTATAGTGCTATAGTCTAGCCTACCACAATTTATTGCACTGTGTTGCATCGGGTCTCCTTACAAAGTAATGCATTACAGCCCAACACTTATCATACCACCCATCACTCACTTTAACATCGATTCTAAGCACAACGGGCTATGAAAGAACAAACGCTGTTATTAACTTTTACACCGAACTGGACTTTATCTGAGGATATCAGCTACTAAGCGGAGTTCTTCAGATGGACTGAGGAGGGCAGCAATGCGTCTTTGCCGCGTCTGTTCTGCCACAAATCACAGAAGAAGAAGAGGTTTTTCTTCACTTCTCTGAGTCGAAACCGAAAGTAAACTCGAAAGGAAAATGCGGACGTATTGAAGACTTAAAAAGTGATATAAACATCACATTAAGGTAAGTTCATTTCTCTGCTTCTGATATAAGTTCATATTATTGTAGTTTTAACACTGTCGTGTTAAATCCGGTCTTTCAACTTTGACAAATTTAGGGATTTGTGTGGCTTGTAGAAGTGGATGAAGCTGCACAAGTTCATCTTCAGGATTATAATGATATCGAGCTCTAGAGATTCTGCTTTGAGTTGAGATTCATTTACGGATACAATCAGAAATATAGGCTACCAGAGGTGGAAATAAATATTTAAAGGGGTCATATGATGCTATTTCAATTGTTCCTTTCTCTTTGGAGTGTTACAAGCTCTTGGTGCATAAAGAAGATCTGTAAAGTTGCAAAGACTAAAGTCTCAAATCCAAAGAGATATTCTTTATAAAAGTTAAGAGTCAACCACGCCTACCTAAAACGGCTCGTTCTAACACGCCCCCACATGTCTACGTCACTATGTGGGAAGATTTGCATAACGCCGCCCAAATGTTCACGCAAAGAAAGAAGGCGTAACTTTTATTCTCGCTGTAGTATTGTTGCCGCCGCCGCCATGTCGTGAAGACACTTTGTGTTTCATTGTGAAAGCGAAACTACTTTGTTTGGTCTTCCAAAAGAGGACACGACTAGAAATCAGTGGTTAAGTTGTTTTTACAACACTGTTCCAGAACAGTTCAACCCAAATATTCAGATGTGTGCAGCACATTTTATGGAGGACTGTTCCTTGATCATGGGAAGGCTGTGCACAAAGACTGTTCTATAAAGTAGGGCAATTCACACTTTGCAAGGACAGTCTGGCGCTTCTGACTCACAGTCTGTAAGTACATTTACACATTTCAAGGATTTGCCACTGATGATTCAAACGTGAGTTTTGAGCAGTTTTAGCGCTTGTTGTTTGTAGTTTATCAGATCGCAAATGCAGACATGGTTTTATGTTTGCACGCCGCGATGCAATGCAAAAAGACAGTATAAGTCATTATAATCCGTAATTATGTCCCCACTGGATGCAACAAATGCCTCGTTTGTAATGGGTTTTTAATGTTTTTGTCTCGTCGCTCCGGCCGGACAGGGCATCACAGTATGGTGAGGGGCGTAACATTTCCGTCACACGCTTGAGGTATTCGGCCAATCACAACACACTGGATAGCTGGCCAATCACAGCACACTTCGCTTTTCAGAACGATGAGCTTTGTAAAAAATCGACGCGTTTCAGAAAGGCAGGGCATAGAGGAGAAACAATAATGTACAGTATGTGGAAAATAATGTGTTTTTTTAACCTTAAACCGCATAAACTCATTGCATTACACTAAATAATGTTCATTTTAGCAGCATCATATGACCCCTTTAAACAGAAAACACGAGCTTCTGTAGATCAGCTTTACCGAGTTTGATTCTGACTTACAAATGTATTCTGCTATAAAAACTCTACAGACCCTCATTAAAGTGTCTGGTTTGTGATATTTGAATGATGACGCTGAGATAACTTTTAATCTTTTAGGAGGGGAAAACATAAAATAAAAGATTTACAATAACATTTGCATAAGCGTGCAGAATTTCACTTTTTCCAATATTAAATATCACCCAGTTTGTCTTTCTCTCTCTCTCAGTCTCTTTCCAGTTATGATACTGTGTGATATCTCAAGAATTATGATTGCTGGCCTCATATACATTTACTTATTTATCTATAGACTAATAAATATAATATACAAATAAGAGGCCCCGGCACCTTTTTCACTTAAAAAAATTAATTAAATAATTACTAATAATATGATTAGTTTGTAATTATGTAGTTTGTTTGATGAAAACATTGAAATTCATTTTGGAGGAAGAGCAACTATCACACATTTGACAAAAATAATAATCTGCATATCTGAGATTTGAGGGGTTTTCAGCAGCGCTTCAAGAATGAAACATCAGCTCTGAAAATAATCATCATCAGATGTCATGATCAGTTAGTTGATATGTGTCAGTGAAGTCACGTTACAGCGGCAGAAACACATCAAGCTCTGAACAGATTCATGCTTTTCTCCTGCTGCTGAAGTGAAATATGTTCAGTAAGACACAAGAGCATCAGTGAGCTCAGATACTGACGATGCTCATGAGGATCCCTCTTCAGATTTTCTTCACTGCAGTCAGTAAAGCATCACTTTGTGGATTCAAAAGAAAATGATCCACAAACTGCTGCAGTCTGAAGCTCCACATTCTCTTGAATATCATTGTATGTGTAGCGTTAAGATTTGTTTTCACTGCAGTTACTGAAATAATAATCACAATATTATGTGTCATTTGTTCTCTTATGTTTCCATATGCAGGTGGGAAGTCAGTTTCTCATTATGGAGAACAGAGAGAGCAGTGAGAGATCTTCATCTGCTGATCACAGCTGTGTGTCTCTGAAAAGTGATGTATCCAGGGGTCTTCCTCTTGACCTCAGTGATGATTCCGTGACCTCTGACCCCAGGTGAGATATAATCCAGTGTTAAGATCAATTCACGAGAACAATCACCGGATCACAGAACATCATTTCTCAGACACTCCACAAGCTAAGTTCTGTTTCAGCATGTTCAGTCAGAGAAAACACACACTGAGCGACAGCAGCAGATTCAGACAGGAGTCACACACTGATCCACAAACCAGACCAAGAGTCTGCTTCCACTGTTAGTGAACCACACACTGACTTACAAATACAGCTGCAGCTAACCATTATTTTCAGAACGGATTCATCTGCTGATTATTTCTTTGAATCATCAGATGAAACAGTTTAAAAATGACTCATTATTGACATTTATACATGTTTTTAAATTAAAACGTAATAAATTGTAATCATTATAAAACATGTTATTCCTCTTTATGTGCAAAAAAGGGTAAAAATATAAGCATTACATTCTAAACAAAATAACTGATTGTTTACCATTAAAAGCAGAAGATAATTGACTAAATTAAAAATGATAAACAAAAAGGAAAGCACAAAATGTTAACTTGCACAAGGTTTAAAAAGACACACATTCTCTCATTTGAACATATCAATTATATTCTGCTGCTCCAACAGTTACGGTTACTGCTCAAATAAAAATACCATTACCAACTCTAAACCTACATTTAATTTCTAATGAAATATTCTCATGAAATTATGTAGAAATATTTCAGTAAAAGAGTCAAGAGTTATTGTGCTCCTGTTCTGCTGCGCGTCACGTGCTTGACATTGCATGTGTTCTCCGGCGCTCCTTCACTGACGTCTGTGCAGTTTAATGGAGATTTCAAAACGGAAATACTTTCTAACATTCACAGTGAAGGATTTAACCTTATGTAAGCTCTGCACTGAGGAGAACACGTCTCAGAATCATAAAACAGCAGACGCGTCTGTCAATGCACAACAGGACAAACCGCAGTAAACGCTTGTGCTTTCGTCTGAAGAGCTGAATATAAAGTGTTCTGATGTTTCAGACGACTTGCTCCTGCATCTTTCCCACAGCAGCTGTTTTCCATTTGTGTTTTGTCCATAGAAATGTGTTATTCACTGATATAAAGTGATGTGACTGACGGATGGTTTCTGTGTTCAGCGTTCAGACACAACTAATTGATAATCACACTCACTGACCATTATTTTTAAGATTTTTAAGAAGATTGATTTCTGTGTGTTTATAAGGATCTTTAGGACAAGGAAGAGGAAGAGATCTTCATCTCCAGATCCCAGCTGTGTGTCTCTGAAGAGTGACAGATCCATGCAGTATGATCCTCCTAAATTCAGTAATGATCCGGTGACCTCTGACCCCAGGTGAGGATAAACGAAGTGATGATTGAACTGATTAATGGGAGTCAAAAAAACACTCAATGTAGAGGTCTGCATTCCCACGGCTCTCCTGCGGGACCCGACCACCATAGTATGATGTTTTGTTGTGGAAACGAACTAGCTAGTAGTCACAAACAGGCCTGGACTGGCCATCAGGAGCACGGCGAGAATTCCTTCACTTCACTTCACTGTTTTTTTTTGTTTTGTTTTGTTATTATTATTATTTTATATTTTTGTCTTCTCAATGTACCAAAGTGATCATTTTTTTCATTCAATAATAAATCATAAATCGGTTAGTCTTGACTGTCAGCACTGCACGAATCGGCTCACGTCTGTTCCGTGCTTCCGTCAAACGATTCCGAACAGAACCGATGCGCGGGACTCGATGAAAGAGAGAGGAAAAAAGAGGGGGAAAAGTGGAAGAAGAAAACAGTAAAGAAGAAGCAGTGAAATGTAGCTACATCACTGACCTTTTCAGGGCTTCAAGTGCAGGTCAGTTTCATCTGTAAATACGCAAGATAGTTTTGTGTTTATTAACGTAGTTGAGTATTAAACTGCTAGTATCTGTTAGGCTATCCACTGCTGGAACAGTTCTCGTTCTCGAGTCAAGAACCGGTTGCATCGGTTTTCAGATCACCGGTACACTGAACCGAGAACCGTTTCTTTCTGACACGTCCGGTTTGAGAACCGATGAGCGGATGATACTGTGCATGTGTGATTCAGATCTAAATTTAGAACGGTCGGGCCAGGAAGAAAATTATTCTAAGCGGACAGCAGCTGAATAAAGAGTGAATATATAGCGGGAGCAGGTGGGTGCGGAATATAACCTCGCGGGAGAGGGACTAAAAAAACAGTCCTGCACAGACCTCTAACTCAATGCACACAGACAGGACTTGACACAATGAGCACATGTGCTCCTACATTTACACATATATTATATTATATTATATTATTGCATTATTTACTACTTCGGGTGTGTGTTCACTGCTGTGTGTTCACTTTGGATGGGATAAATGCAGAGCACAAATTCCAATATGGGTTCACCAACTTGGCCACAGTCACTTCCACTTTCACTTTCTTTCACTTTCACTTCCAGACTGTTCTTACTAAAGGCATCGCTGGAATCGGAAAAACCGTCTCTGTGCAGAAGTTCATTCTGGACTGGGCCGAGGGAAAAGCCAATCAGGATGTAGAGTTCATGTTTGTGCTTCCATTTCGAGAGCTGAACTTGATTAAAGATCATCAGTACAGTCTTCACACGCTTCTGCTGGACTTTCACCCTGAACTTCAAGATCTGGACTCACAGATTTATGAGGAGTGTAAAGTTGTGTTCATCTTTGATGGTCTGGATGAAAACAGAATCACACTGATGTTTTCAGACGCTCAGAAAGTGTGTGATGTGACTGAGACTTCATCAGTAGGTGTGTTGATGTCAAACCTCATGAAAGGAGAGCTGCTTCCCTCTGCTCTCATCTGGATCACCTCCAGACCAGCAGCAGCCAATCAGATCCCCTCCAAATACATCCACCGTCTGACAGAAATTCAAGGATTCAATGAGCCTCAGAAGGAGGAATATTTCAGGAAGAGAATCAGTGATGAACATCAAGCCAGCAGAATCATCTCACACATCAGAAGAGCAAGAAGCCTCCACATCATGTGCCACATCCCCGTCTTCTGCTGGATCTCATCCACTGTGCTTCAGAAGCTCCTGGAAGAAGATCTGAGTGCAGAAATCCCTCAAACTCTGACTGAAATGTACATCCACTTCCTGCTGATTCAGACCAACATGAGGAAGCAGAAGTATGAAGAGAGAGATCCAGAGAAACTCCTGCAGTCCAACAGAGAAGTGATTGTGAAACTTGCTGAAGTGGCTTTCAAACAGCTGATGAAGGGCAATGTGATGTTCTATGAGGAGGACCTGATTGAGAGTGGCATAGATGTCACTGACGCCTCAGTGTATTCTGGGATTTGCACTGAGATCTTTAAGGAGGAATCTGTGATTCATCAGAGGAAAGTCTACAGCTTCATTCATCTGAGCTTTCAGGAGTTTCTAGCTGCTTTCTATGTAATTTACTGCTATTTAATGAAGAGCATGGAGCCACTGCAGTTTTTTCTGCATGAATTCAGATCTTACAGATTTAAAGTCTCTCTGTATAATCTACTAAGATCAGCAGTAAATAAAGCACTCCAGAGTAAGAAAGGACATCTGGATCTGTTCCTGCGGTTCCTACTGGGCATCTCGCTGGAGTCCAATCAGAGACTCTTACAAGATCTACTGACACACACAGAGAACAGATCACAGAGCATCAGAGAAACCACACAGGACATTAAAGAGATGATCAAAGATGCACATGATAGTTATCGTCTCTCAGCTGGTCAATCCATCAATCTGTTCCTCTGTTTGCTGGAAGTGAAAGATCAGACTCTGTCCAGAGAGGTTCAGGAGTTTGTGAAATCAGACAAACACTCAGAGAAGAAACTCTCTCCTGCTCACTGCTCAACAATCGCCTACATGCTTCAGATGTCAGAGGAGCCGCTGGATGAGCTGGAACCCATGAAATACAACACATCAGATGAGGGGAGAAGAAGAATGATACCAGCTGTGATCAACTGCAGAAAAGCTCTGTGAGTGTTTCATCATTAACTAAAGTATCATATTTAATAATGAATATGGCAACTTTAAAATAAACACTATTAAATTAGAGATTTTCTCCTAAATAACAGTCCAGAATCTTAAAGGAGTCACAACACGCCTTTTTAACACAGTAGATAGTCAAGTAAAATGCCTGTTATCACCTCGGTAAACACAATCCAGTGACTTGTGAAACTCATTTATTAAATCACCAGCAGCTGCAGCAAAAGGAAGGTCTACACCATTGGAACTGAGACATTTTCACTTATGAATGAAGATAAAATAATGAAATAAATTACTGGTATTATTAATGGCAATAATAATATAGCATTGTCACATTTAATCTTCACTAATTATTCATCTAAATGTGATGCAATCTAGGAAAGTCCGTCGGAATTCACGCTGGGACGTGATCTATCATCTCTGAAAATATCTTGGCAAAATTAACTTGTTTAGTGCAGAAAAATAGCGATTTATTGCAGCAAGCAGAAAAGACTGTGTCTTTCTCTAGTTTGCTAACACGCGCTGCAGAGGTGCTTTCCCTTAACAATACAGACAGTTCACCTATCAAAATAAACCATGTAACGTATGTAACGAATCAGCTCATGACAGGAAATATGAATAACTAACCATAAATATTTATAATTAATTATGAATATTTTAGATCCTCTGTAGATATTTAGCTGTCCTCTCAGGGTCAACTGTCTTGTCAAATCTAAGAACGTTAATTTCCTGGTTAGGGAAAATAACTTTCTTCCTGTACAATTCTACAAAAGCTTGTAGAGTAAATCTGCATGATTAGTGACTCCGGTTATGAGCAAACAATGAACACGTCAGTGTGATACAAGTAAGGTTTATTAACTACATAAACACTTAAACTAGTCTAACATACTACATAAACACATAAACTGGTCTAACATCCTACATACACACATAAACTGGTTCAAATACACATACACAAACACACACACACACGCATACAGTTGGTATAGGAAAGGGTTAAAGTTTAACTCAGTACAGAAAGAGACATAAAGAATGAATTTTATGGAACCATTTGCATATTCAACAGATCTAAACCTGAGGGATACGTCAGACTCTTAGTTCAAAAACACCTTGTAAAAAGGTGTAACTGATAATTAATGCATCAATTAATAAGACTAAGTTTGATACTTGCGAGTCTCGGCTGTCTGAAAGAGATTCCTGATGCAATCTTAAGGTTTCCAGTTGATCTTTTGCTGAAGTTAGTTGATGAGAAAGAACCAGTTCTGAGTCAGAGAATCTTGATTGAAATGGAAAGGACAAGGCCGAAAGAAAGGCCTGGCACAATGCTTTGGTATCCTGAAGCGTGTTCTCACATCTTCATCTTAGCATCTGACCGAACAACCAACTGGGCGGGTCACATGGTGTGTCAGCTTTACGGTCAGAGAAGATCCCCGCCTCTCAAGATGGGCTTATCAATGAGAAAAGGCGGAATCCCAAGTGGGCGTTTTGAGATCCTGGGGAGTTTATGACTCTTTGTGTGGAAACATGGTACTTAGTATCTGGAACTTGAATCGAAAATACAAAAGATTCTCAGGACACTAATATATTGCCTATGTACCAACATATAATATACAATCTTGTTTAGATCATCAGAAGGCGAATTCATAGATACTAAAAAAGCTATATGTAAGGTTATATGAATGAATGGTTTATCATAAGCATGAATAAAATATTCTATAATACAACATATTAATACAAGACAGCAATAATATACACAATAACCTGAAGGATACACTGTTCATTCAAAAAAAGGTTTCCCTATGAATTAATTAGTATAAAAGTCCATTTCTGCTCTGCCTCTCCTATAGGGACAAAGAGTGGGTTATCCTACTCACACTCCTGGGGGAGTCATAAAACCAGTGATATCATAATTAGTTGTCATGGTGACCAAGGTTGGGGATGGTGTTCAGCCGAAATCCTGGCATCCAGTATATTGAGTGAGGGGACTGTGACGATTTGTTAATCTATGAATAATGATTGTTAAATCAAATAAAAATTAGTGGGTCAGATTGGTCGAGACGCTACACGTATATAATAATATTTGACAGAATTTTTTAAAGTGTATACAGTAAAATTATATTTAATTAAGCTGAGATTTAGCACTAGAATTCTTAAATCATTTGCAACAAAATTATAAAGTTTGTTGCAAAAGATGAAGACATTTGGCTATATCTCAGCTGACACTTAACATGCAAGCTTTCGGAGGTTTAGTGTGGCAGCCCGTTATAACCTATGTGGGGGGCATTGTATTTTGATTCATAATATAAAAATTATAAAAATTAAAATACAAATTTTATAAAATTCTGATTCTAAATAAATAAAACAGTTATTTTTATTTCGTTAAAAAAAGGCCAAAAGAGACCTCCGAACTATAGTACCGGAAAGAAAAAAAAATACCAAAATCACTTTCACTGTTCACTGACTTTTTCATTAACTGTTCATTCCTAGTGGAATGACCTGCCAAAATCAATTCGAGCAACTGAGTCCTTAACCATCTTCAAGAAAAGGCTAAAAACACATCTCTTCCATCTTATTTAACCCTATTAACTCTTAACACTATATTCTTATTTTATTTTATATATTGTCTTCTTCTTATTTAAAAAACACACACAACTTGACCCTCAATCACTTGACTTAGGGTTGGGCGATATAGCTAAAAAAAATTATCAACGATATAATGTTTCATATCGTTCGGTATCGATAATGTTTTATTACTTTTTTTAAAACAAAGAGCAATATAAAAAAAATTATAATTTAACCACATTCACACAGATTGCATTTAAAAACATATGAGACGCAGTGAAAAGGAATAAACCTCCACAAATGTGTGACGTGTTTTCTAAAAGTTCAAAACAGTTTAAACTTTGCATGGCTTTCTATACATCTCTTGTGTGACACGCGAGTGCAGCAGTCATATTTGCCCGTCTAAAAATGCACTGAATATGCGTTCTGTGTGAATGGCTTGGTTTCGGTTTTAACCAAATCAAGATCTTCTCCGCATTGAGCTTCTATATTCTCTAATATTTTGAATGAATAACGCAGCAGCTGCGCGTCTCGTGGGCTAGAGTAGACTAACAAAACTTTAAAATGCAACAACCTCACTTACATCATTATCACCGCATCTCACGCGCCACTGAAGACGCTCCCTGATGCACACCTAACATTCAAATGCAAATTTATTTTAAATTCGACTAATATTCATTATTTATTCACATCCTCCTTATGCTGGAAATGACGTGTGGGTCTGCTGGAGGTATTTGTGTTTGTGTGTGCTGTCTGAGTCACTAGCATGTGCCTATATTGTACGCTATATCAAACATTTTTTCTATCGTTATTGAAGATAAATATCGATACCGTAAATGTCTTTGTTGTTTTGATATTATTATTGTTATTTTTTTCATCTCTTCTAGACTTTCTGGCTGTGATCTCTCATATCAGCATTGTGAAATTGTGTCTTCAGCTCTACAATCCTCAAACTGTGTCCTGAAAGAGCTGGATCTGAGTAACAATGACCTCCAGGACTCTGGTGTAAAGTTTATTTCTGATGGACTGAAGAGTCCAAACTGTCAGCTGCAGACACTGAGGTATTTAAGAACATATAAGAGCTGGTCACAATGTTGATATGTGTATGATCTGACTGTGTGTCTGTTAAATGATATGACTGTGTGTTGTGTGTGTGTGTGTGTGTGTAGATGATCTGGCTGCGTGTGTCTGTAGATGATCTGACTGTGTGTTGTAGATGATCTGAATGTTTTGTGTGTCTGTAGATGTGAATGCGGGTGTCGTAGAGATCTGACTGTTCGTTTGTAGATGATCTGTGTCTGTAGCTGATTCTGACTGTGTGTGTGGTGTGGTGTGTAGTGTGTTGTAGATGATCTGGCTGCGTTGTGTCTGTAATGATTGACTGGTGTGTCTGTAGATGATCTGACTGTGTT
>JADLZN010004815.1:104008-122370 GCA_018155175.1 Sinocyclocheilus anophthalmus
GGGAAGGAAGAAAGCGGAAAAAAGGGGGAAGGGGAGAAGAAAGGGAAGGGGGGGGGGAACGAAGGAGGAATGAGAAAAGGAGGAGAAGAAAAGAGGAAAGAGGTAAGGGAGGGGAGAAGTGGGAAAAGAGGGAGGAAGGAAAAGAGTTGGGAAAAACGATGGAAAAAAAAAGAGATAGAAAGAAAAGAGAAAGAAAAAAGGCAGGGGGGGGGGGGAGGAGAGGGAGAGGGGGGGGGGGGGGGGGGAAGGAGAGGGAGGGAGAGGGGGAAGAAGGGGGGGGGGGGAAAGGGGGGGGAGACAACGTGAAGGGGGGGGGAAGAGGAGGAGGGGGGGGGGGGGGGGGGGGGAAAAAAGGCAAGGGGGAGGGGAAAAAAAAGGGGGGGGGCCGGACAGAGGAGGAGGGGAAAAAAGGGGGGGGGGGGGACAGGGGGGGAGAGAAAGAGATGAAAGGAAGGGGGAGGAAAAACAACAGGGAAGGGGGGGGGGGGGGGACAAAGAGGAAAAGCGGGGGGGGGGGGCACTAGGGGGGAAGGGGGTAGCGGAGGGGAAGATAAGAGGGGAGAGGGGAACAAGGAAAGGGGGGGGGGGGGGGGGAGAAAAAAAAAACAAAAAACAACAAAAACAACGCAGCGAGCAAACACAACACATAGGGGGGGGGGTGGACGAGAAGGGTGTGAAGCTGAAGGAAGAAGAAGGGAAGGGGGGGGAGATAAGGGGAAGGTACCGGCGAGACACGAAAACAAAGCACAGGAAAACCGGGGCAAAGAACGAGCTGGAAAGAGAACATGAAGGTGGCGAAGTTGGGGCGTCATGCAAGGCGGGGGGGTGGGGGGTCCGGTCGAGAGAGAGATTTACAGGGGGGGCAAAAAGTAGGGAGAACCGGGACAGGGGGTAAAGGTGGGCCACACTGCAAAAGGGAGAGAGCGGGAATGGGCAAGACGTAGGGAAACGCCACGGGTGAAGAACGGATAAAAAAAAAAGCCAGAAAATAACAGGGGGATGAGGTGGGAAGAAGGAAGTGACATTTTAGGGCAGGAAAGAAGTATGGGAGAAAGAGAAAAAGAGAACTTAATAGGGGGGACGGGACCTTGGGACAAGTACAGAGGGCAGACGAGGCCGGAGGTAGGTCGACAGGGGGCAGACACGGCAGGCAGGGGAGGGGGGGGCCCACGTCCCCAGACAGTGGGGAGCCAGAGAGTGCGTGGGGGGGGCGGGCGCGGGGCAACAGGAGGTGAGCTCCCGCCAGAGAGGCGAGGGGGGCAGGGGCGGGGGAGACGGCGAGGCCACGCCGAACGGGAAAGGGCGGCGGACGAAGCCGCCCGGGAGGCCCTGGCGGGGGGGGGTGGGGGCAGGGGGGCAGGCGGAAGACCACCGCGTCCCGCCGGGCAATGCGCCTGACTGAGGGAAGGAGTGGGGGCACAAAACGCGCGCAAGACAGGGCCCCGCCCGCTCCCCCCACAACGGGCAGTCGGCCGGGCCCAAGGGGGCAGAAAAAGGGGCACCCCCAAAGCGAGAGGGTGCCACCCCCAGGCTGCACGTGGGGGAGGGGTCGGGGGAGATACGCAGGCGGTCGGCTGCCGCCAACCGTCGGGGAGGGGTAACCAAAAAACGCGAGGGGGGGCTCCGCGGACCCGGCCTAGCCCAGCGCCGCGGATCACCAGAGGGGCTTGGGCACGTCAGACAGCCTGGACATTGCCTGCTGGAGAGAGGGACCCATGGCCCACCTGCAGAATTGGAGATCCATGACGGGGTAGTGTTTGCCTATGGGGAACCGTGGGACTGGGGGCCAGCCGCGGTCAGGGCAGTGACCAGGGCCGCCCGGGGTTGGGTCGAGGCGGATCCCCGCAAACGGGCGCGGAGCGTGGGCGGGGGAGCCACGAGGCGTGTGGCGGCAAGGGGAGCCCAAGGACGGGGGAGAGTGAAGTCCGGGAAGTGCTTCAGGGGCTAAGAAGGGGAGCCACAATTGTGCCGGCGCAACAAGCTGGGTGCCGAGGGGCCTGTCCCAGCCCACCGTCGTGAAGGCTACAAGGGGGCCCCGGTGGGCCTGGACATCGCGGGGGGGGCGGGCACAGAGGCAGCTGAGAGGTGGAGGCCGCTTGGTGATGTCGGGGGGGACGGCTGTCGGTTGAGACAGGGTAACAGTTCGCAAACGGGGGCAATGAAGACAGGTAAGGAGGGAGGAGAGAGGGCGGCGTAAAGGACAAAGCTAACAGCGTCGGGAGGCTAGCAAGCTGGCGCGGGGGGTAGGGGGAGCAAGACTGATTTCAGGCAAAAAAGGGAAAGGAAGGAGTGAAAAAGAGCATGTGGGTCTGAGTGTTTGGGGGGTAGTCGGGCTCGCCAGGGGGACGTTGGACCTACGAGGAAAGACAGAGAGCTCCAGGCGGGGAGGGAAAAACGGAAAAGCAGCAGGGGCAAATACGGATGGGCCGCATAGATGAGGACCGGGGACAGGGAACGTTGCACCCCCGCTAAAGGTGCACGCGGGGGGAGGCCATTGGCGAAATCGTGAAGGGAAGGGTTGGGCCGCATTAAGGGACACCACAACCCAATATTGACAGAAAACATCAGAACTGGGTGCATTGGGGCAGATGGAATAAAAGAAAAACTGAAGAGCACATGGGCCTAACTATTCAACCCGCGCGTGCTGGGACCATCAGAGATGTAACGCAGGGCGGCCATTTTCTGCGATCATCCCGTGGATGGTTCTACGCAGCAGGCGGAGGTCCGCAGCCGCGGGTTTGAGTAGACGGATGCGGGCCTGGGGGAGGAGAAGCCACACGTCTATACGACTTTACATGCTCATCCAGTGCATGTCAGAGACAAATGAGATATGGGTCCAAAGGAACTCGTGAGACCTCAAGGACAGAAGTGGGGCAATGCACGATCGCGCCACGGTTACAACAATTTGGTTGCACGCTAAGGGGCCTAAGAGCACAGTGGGGCCGCCTAATCATTTAATGGAAACGGTTGGGACGATCGGAACCTTCTAAGCTGCCGCTGCAACGGACTAGCTCGGGAGAAGAGCCTTGGGCGAGAAGGGAATCAGAAGAACCCAGATCCTGGTCGGCTGGAGACGCCACAATAGCCGGAGAGGGAAAAGCGTAAAGGCAACCACACGGCCCCCGCCACTCGGGGAGTATGGCGATTGGCCCGAAGGAAGATCATCACGCATGGCAAACCAGGGCCGCCCGCATGGAGTTGGCTAAAAAAACACCTGAAGGACTCCAAAATGGTAAGAAATAAGATTCTCTGGTCTGATGAAACCAAGACAGACGTTGGGACGGATTCTAAGCGGTATTGTGGAAAACCAGGCACCTTCTGCGCATCACTGTCCATACAGGCCAACGGGAAGGCGGGGGGTGGCAGCAATCATGCTTGGGGTGGGTGTGTTCAGCGCAGGGACAGGACGACGGTTCAATCGGAAGATGAATGCGGCCAAGTACAGGGATATCCTGGACGGAAACCTTCTCCAGAGTGATCAGGACCTCAGACTGGGCCGAGGGTTTTCCTTCCAACAAGACAATGACCCTAAGGACACAGCTAAAATAACAAAGGAGTGGTTTCACAACAGCTCTGTGACTGTTCTTGAATGGCCAGAGCCCTGACTTAAACCCAATGTAGCATCTCTGGAGAGACCTAAAAATGGCTTTCCACCAACGTTTACCATCCAACCTGATAGAACTGGAGATGATCTGCAAGGATGAATGGCAGAGGATCCCCAAATCCAGCTGTGAAAACTTGTTGCATCTTTCCCAAAAAGACTCATGGCTGTATTAGTTCAAAAGGGTGCTTCTACTAAATACTGTGCAAAGGGTCTGAATACTTAGGACCAGTTTTTTTTTTTCAGTTTTTCTTTTTTAATAAATCTGACAAAAATGTCACCACTTCTAGATGGTTTTTTCTGTCAATATGGGTCTGTTCTGGTACATTAAGGAGGAAAAAATTAATCTTAATGAATTTTCAAATGGCGGCAATATATATATAGAGTGAAAAATTTAAGGGGGTCTGATTAATTTCCGTACCCACTGTATATATAGTATAGTATGCACGAACAAAAAAATGTACGACAGACAAAAATACTGAGGCAGAATCTATTATATATTAGTATATATATATATATATATAATATGTGCGTGTATAACTGATATAGGCTTATGTTGTATTTAATTTTTCCTTTTTATGTGAAATATTCTCAAACGTGTTAACTATATCATGAGATATCTCGATTCTCAAATATGTGTAAGTAAATGCATTTTGCTCACTTGCTAGATTATGTTAGTGATCTATAATTGACAATGGGCAAAGTAGCCTAATATGGAGTCTTTGACTACACGAAAAACTCTCTTTTACTTTAGTACGCTACCTGGTTTCCTGCATAAACTATTTTTAATACGACCAAAGTTGGGTATAACGCATTACTGTATTGTAATTACTTTTCCTGGTAACACAGTAATGTAAAGCGTTACGTTTAATTTGTCATTTGATCTTACAGTTACTCAGTTACTGTATTCCTCAAATGCAGTGTTAAAAATATGAAGTAAAAACACTAACATAGGCTTACACTGTAAAAAATTACCTGTAAATTTGACATCATAATACTGGCAGCCGGGTTGCCAGCCAGTTACTGTAATATTTACAGCATTGTTGCTGTAATTTAATTTACAGCATTTCCCTCTTTGTTTCCTGATTACAGTAAATAACTGTATTTTTTAAAACCATTGCTGTATTTTTTTTTACAGTAAACTACTTTAATGTGTGTATGCTATAATATTAATGAATATTAATGACTAGCAGGTGAATTTTACATTTAAACTATTCATTAACTGCATATGCTTTAAACAACATTTAACGGCAGAACGTGTTGTATAATGCATAACTTAATTCACCTGTTATTTCACAAAACAAAACAAAAAACAATAATAATTTGATACTTCTTAAACAGGTCAAAATTGAATATACAACTTTCAGATTTGCATGAAAGAAATGTCATAAAACATTGTATTTAGTATTATTTTGAATTCCAAAATAAATTGGACATGAAACTAAATAATATTAAATTACTTGAAACATATTACCATGCATCATTTTAAAACCACAAGTTAACCAACATGGTCATAATAAAATGGTTCTATAAACCACAAAGACACTGATGAACCACTTCATGAACAGTCCAACATGGCCAAACAACAAGGCCCCAAGTGAGTCCAACAACACTTCTGATCAAAAAAGGAGAACAGTTCAGCTCCAGATGCTGTTCCATCCCAGGATGCAAAGAGTGGCTAGAAATATTAAAAAGAACAAATGGGACAATATATTAGATATATTATAAGACATAATAATACATTCAGAAGTAGATAGATGGATGACAGATACAGTCAGATAAAGATAAAGAATAATAAAAGAAAAAATAGTCTTGGTGTGTGTGTGTGTGTGTATACTTACCTTACATTTCAGAAATTCCACTGAAAAATCCTTCACTTTGCAAAGAAGAGTGGCAACATGTGGGTTCACTTCAACCTGTTTCTTTTGTACCATTTGCCCTTTTTGTTTTCGATGGCACTTTTCCTTTCAACTTCTTTGTTCCTCTCTCCGGATTAATAACTACAAAGCACTTAAAGGGTCAGACAGACAACAGACAATATGTAATTCATATTGGGTTTAGCTTTGGAGGCATGCAATCATGTTTTTGAAATCTGACCATTTAGAGTGTTTCTTAACTCCACCTCTCAGGAAATTGTAGATGTCCCACTAATTAAAACATCTTATTTAACTCATTAGCTTGCTATTGTTAAACAGGGAGACATCTAAATCATTCAAACTAAATTTTATCTTTTTCTCAAGTTGAGAAACATTGAGAAGGCCTCAACATATATAAAACATATCTACTGATATAAAATATATCTTCTGACATAACATATCTACATACAGTGGGTACGGAAAGTATTCAGACCCCCTTAAATTTTTCACTCTTTGTTATATTGCAGCCATTTGCTAAAATCATTTAAAAAAAATTTTCCTCATTAATGTACAAACAGCACCCCATATTGACAGAAAAACACAGAAATGTTGACATTTTTGCAAATTTATTAAAAAAGGAGAAAAACTGAAATATCATATGGTCCTAAGTATTCAGACCCTTTGCTCAGTATTTAGTAGAAGCACCCTTTTGATCTAATACAGCCATGAGTCTTTTTGGGAAAGATGCAACAAGTTTTTCACACCTGGATTTGGGGATCCTCTGCCATTCCTCCTTGCAGATCCTCTCCAGTTCTGTCAGGTTGGATGGTAAACGTTGATGGACAGCCATTTTTTAGGTCTCTCCAGAGATGCTCAACTGGGTTTTAAGTCAGGGCTCTCTGGCTGGGCCATTCAAGAACAGTCCCAGAGTTGTTGTGAAGCCACTCCTTCGTTATTTAGCTGTGTGCTTAGGGTCATTGTCTTGTTGGAAGGTAAACTTCGGCCCAGTCTGAGGTCCTGAGCACTCTGGAGAAGGTTTTTTTCCAGGATATCCCTGTACTTGGCCGCATTCATTTTTCCCTCGTTTGCAACCAGTCGTCCTGTCCATGCAGCTGAAATACACCCCCACAGCATGATGCTGCCACAACCATGTTTCACTGTTGGGACTGTATTGGACAGTTGATGAGCAGTGCCTGGTTTTCTCCAGACATATCGCTTAGAATTAAGGCCAAAAAAGTTCTATCTTGGTCTCATCAGACAGAGAATCTTATTTCTCACCATCTTGGAATCCTTCAGGTGTTTTTTTTAGCAAACTCCATGCGGGCTTCATGTGTCTTGCACTGAGGAGAGGCTTCCGTCGGGCCACTCTGCTATAAAGCCCTGACTGGTGGAGGGCTGTAGTGATGGTTGACTTTCTACAACTTTTCCCATCTCCCGACTGCATCTCTGGAGCTCAGTTACAGTGATCTTTGGGTTCTTCTTTACATCTCTCACCAAGGCTCTTCTCCCCCAAATAGCTCAGTTTGGCCGGACGGCCAACTCTAGGAAGGGTTCTGGTCGTCCCAACCGTCTTCCATTTAAGGAATGGAGGCCACTTTGCTCTTGGGAACCTTAAGTGCAGCAAAAAAAATTTTTTAACCTTGGCCAGATCTGTGCCTTGCCAAAATTCTGTCTCTGAGCTCTTCAGGCAGTTCCTTTGAACTCATGATTCTCATTTGCTCTGACATGCACTGTGCGCTGTAAGGTCTTATATAGACAGGTGGGTGGCTTTCCTAATCAAGTCCAATCAGTATAAATCAAACACAGCTGGACTCAAATGAAGGAGTAGAACCATCTCAAGGATGATCAGAAAAAAATGGACAGCACCTGAGTTAAATATGAGTGTCACAGCAAAGGGTATGAATAATTAGTACCATGTGATATTTCAGTTTTTCTTTTTAATAAATCTGCAAAAATGTCAACAATTCTGTGTTTTTCTGTTCATATATGGGGTGCTTGTGTGTACTAGTGAGGAACAAAAAAAAATTAACTTAAAATGATTTTAGCAAATGGCTACAATATAACAAATAGTGAAAAATTTAAGGGGGTCTGAATACTTTCCGTACCCACTGTATATGTAAAATGCAGGTACTGAAATTGTTAGAATTCAACCATTACCTTTGAATGAAGTCCAAGGTCCTCCTTGTTCTCCAGATTGAATATTTAATATGCTGTGAACAGAGAGGCAAAACTAGACAAGAAGCTGGGCTGGATTAACTCATTATTTTAATGCAGCGGCTATTTGCACTAAGCGTAAATAGCAATTAGATGCTATTCCTTTATATTTTCTTAGCGAAAGATGCTATTTACACTAAGTGCAAATAGCTATAGATTATATTCACACTACGTTAAAATAGCAGGATTTGCAAATAGTGGCAATTATCGCACCTCAGTAGTTTTGTAGCCATTTAAATCTAACCGTGTGCAATAATAACATATTGAGCGTAAATAGTCATTTTAATTCAAATTATTAAATGGATGCACCTTATTGGGACAATAAAGCCCTCCATGCACCTACCCTAACCCTACCCGATACTTTATTTTCAACTTTTTGATTATTTCCTTCATTTCTATTGAAAATAAATGCCTTTCCGATGTGATATGAGATTTGAAAAGGGAGAAAAAAAGGTTTGGCAAAAGGCAGGTTCAAACCCTGGTCGATCGCATCAAAAAGACTTCGGTACACACTTTACCATTTACTCCACTAGAGCTGATGATTGGTAGCCATCTTTTATAGTGTTGACGAGCCCAATCACACATTTATGGGTGGAGTTAGTGTAAATAGCCTGCCAACAAGGCGGGCTATTCGCACTTAGTGTAAATAGACACTCCGTTCTTTTAAACCAAAGTTAAAAAGAGGCATATTACAAACAAACAATAAGCAAATTAGCAAGTTAGCAAAGGTACTCAAAAACACATCTCGCTGGATGCATTAACTCCTTTAACAGAACCGTTCAGAATTTACACGACACACACATCCTCCCTGCGTACGAGGCTTCAGCGCACATTTTCATTTTGGTGCCCGTGTTAACAGTCGACTGCCTGTGCAATCTGATTTACACCATAAAATAATCACGACAAAGTGTGCTGATCAACACGAGGTTACCATGAATCACAACTGTTGTCACTGAAGCATGTAATTCTTAATGTAGGAGCCCAGAGATGTTCTGCCCACAGCCGCTATAATGCCGGGGAATGTGTGAAATCGTACTGCAACCGCGCTGCCGAAACCCCGCGCAAGTCTCTTTCGCGCCCTGCGGACAGAGGATGCGTGAATCCGGGGATACCAATATGAATGTAGATACCTTCAAACATGAAAAATAAAAAACTGAAATAAGTCAATTACCACAGTTGTGAATCACTCCTCTTGCCCCTAAATCCCGACCGTTGAAAATCCCACAATGCATCTGTAGATTTGAAATTTACCGCAATATACTGTATATTTACATCAAACGTCACACAACCCCATAATGCATTGAAGTTTACAGCAATATGCTGTATTATTAGAAAAAAAGCCAGCTGCTGTAAAATATTGCTGTAATTTTTACGGCAATTCGTTACAGTGTAAGTAAAAATAAATGACTCATCAGAATGAGATCCTCAGCTGGATTTAGCCGCGTGTTGCATTGCATTCTTCTGAAGTATATTCAACGCTTATTCCTCACAGGGCGTCTTCTTCCAAAAACGAAAAGTAACGAGATGAACTTGATGAATCTTTCTTTGTTTAACAGAGGTGATGTGGGTGTTCACATATTCGTGCATCTCAAGCCTGGTTTTGCGTGGATGATGGCGAGCAATGTGCGTGGGCATAATGACATTAGGGCCTTTCGCACCGCTTTAGTTCCAGAACTAAATATACAGTACTAAAGTACTGGGACGATTTTGCGTGAACTATTTCCCAGTACCATTTAAAGGGTTGCATTCGCACCGACAGTGTGTACTAAGAAGTGACGTAAGCCGGTCGACAGCGACGTCGTTTGTGCGCGGCGTTCAACAAAAGAAACAAAGAAGAACAACGTTAACAACAGGAGGATGGAGGACGCTGTGATCGGAGCTGTTTTTGTTGTGTCTCGCGGGTTTCACAATAATGGATAGCGACGTATACATAAAGCGATTGAAAGAACGGAAAGGAGGACTAAGAATCTCCAACGACAACTGGCAGTGCTACATTTGCTACAAGTGCCTGCACTTCAGCGTCCGTCCATCTATCGCTGTTCTACACACTTGCGAAATAAGTTGACACAATGTGTACAGTATGTTTACACGGCGTTTTAAATCATGGCGGGTGAGGGCGTTTTCGTACGCATTTGGCCAATCAATGTCTACTTGCGTCACGATTAGTACCAGTTGTGCTGGTTAGACCCTGCTCCGGAGTAGGAGCTAATTTGGTTCTCGAAAAAGGCAGTCCGGTACTAAAAAAAAAAATCGCACCCAGTTCCGGCGGTGCGAAAACGCCAAAAAGTGGGTAGTTCCACAATTAGTTCTGGTACTATGAAAAGGTTCCCGTGGTGCGAAAGGCCCTATTATAGCTGAGCTCAGACAGGAAAGACTGTACCTCGCGTTGGTTTCAAATTGATTATTTTATCAGAGAATATTTGTTTACGACATGACTTACTTCATTTAAATATAGACACTTCAAGCTTTCTTTAGATATATTTCTCATGTTATTTTCGTTCATTTTAGTGACTCGTTTCAGGAAGATATTCGCGGAGACTGAGAATTAATTAAGCGCACCCTATTTGTTTTCTTTATTTAAAAAAAAAAAGTTGTGTTGCTATTGAGAGTGTATACAAATAATGCTTATGTAATTTTTCAGTCAATATTAAATTAATGAAAGAACTATGACTTTCACTTTGTAGTGTATTTTTTTAGGTTTGATAACTTGAAAAGTAAAGTAAAACTTGAAAGTAACTTGAAAGTAAAATAATTAGTAATCTGATTACTTTTTTAATGCAGTAATCAGTAATGTAATCAAATTATAGTTTTAAAGAAGCAATTAGGAATGTGTAGGGGATTACTTTTTTGAGTAACTCACCCAACACTAAATACAACTGACTTGGCATTTAATGTGAATTAAAAAAAAAGTAATTTACTAATTATAACACTTTCATTGTACAGAAAGAAAGCAAATAACATTTACATGATCAAATAACATTTTAAGCGCTCTCAAAAACTCATTATAATCACTGAATCTGTTTACACTGTGAAATTAATAGCCTACTTAAATTGTAAGCACATGTGGACTTTGTTGTTTCTGATGAGATAATTTGTCAGAGAGCAGAATTCATTCAGCGAGTGAGTGGACATAACAGCGAAGTTTGATGAAGACTCATCTGAATGCCTCTGATTGGTCATTGCATTCATAAGCTCAACAGAATCGTGAGTGATTGGATACAATGTGCAGCGCTGTCTCTGGCTCAGCGAACGCGGATTTGAATCTAGCAGCTGATGCTGTGCTGCACGTTCTAATCATGCTGGTGTGATTGTATGAAATATACAAATATTTTCACTAGTTAACAGTGCTGGTCACCACCATTTTCTTTTTTCTTTTTTGACTTTCAGTCTGAGGTAAATCTCTTTTTTTGGCTCATTTTATCTGTAAAAGAAAACCTGCTTAATTCTGCACTCCTCAATATAAGGAGTGTTTCACTTCCAGCCTTCATGGACAATTATATATCACTTATAAATGATTAAATACAAAATAAATATAAGTTATTAAGATTGGTGTGGTTTGGAATTGGTAAAATGTGCTTGGAAAAAAATATGATCAGAATATCAACTTGCCTAATAATTATGCACGCACTGAATTTATAATATGAAAAGGTGATAATACATTTAATTGATCATAATTTCTCTCCATATAAATAACAATAGATAGAAATGATAGATGTATAAAGTGCTATTTAAAAAGTCTTAAAAAACTAAGATAATCAGATGGCTTCCAAACTCACTTAAGACTGAGACAGATTCAGCAGTAGGACAGAAATAATTATTTAATAATGTCTCAGAGAGCAGTGATAAAGGAGCAATCAGTTACTTAAAATTGATGTTAAAAGACTTGTTTAATTTAACTAATTATTTTATCTTCATGTACTAGTGAAATGACAATTCCAGCCTTTCTGAGCAATAGACCAAGCCTTTGTGCTGCCTGGTGTTGATTTCAGAATGACGTTCACATGTGACCTGGTTGTATTTCCGTGACATTACAGTGTCATGCATGATTGTTTTCACTTAGTTTTTATTTATTATTATTTTTTCACAAAATAATTAGTTTGATGACACGAGAACCACATAAAAGTCAGTATTCTAAGAAGTATTCTCTTCCCGGCACCGAGTAGAGGTTTATTAGTCCCTATTTTTCGCTTATGTTAGCATCACCAGAGCGAACGATGTCATGCGCTTAGTGGTCTTTAGATGTTTACATTTTAAAGTGACATGACAACTGACGAGAACAGACTTCAGTCACATGAATGATTTTAATAATCAATTCACAAAATTTACTGTATTCTAACTGTGTGAATTTAAACAGATTTGTTTATAATCTTAACTAAATTAAAAAACATATCTAGTCTATTTTTTACTTCTTATGTGGGCTCCCGAATGCTGTATGGGGGTCCCGGGTCCCCCATCCCCTCTTAATTCGAGCACTTTGTGAAACATAATAAAAGCTCACTGAGATGATACAGATGGACATACATAATAAAGTTTTCACGCTATTCTTCTGTCAAGATCATTTTATTTAGTAAAGTATCTCAGCATTCACTGATGCTTCCCGGTCGCACTCAAGCACCATTATATGTTTGGTCCTAAACGCAGCTGCGCTCATGTTTTGCTGCAGGACAGCAATTGTGAGTGAATTTTCTGTCATCTTTGCAGGACTGTAAAATGAAGAGTGAACAAAGTAACATATCTTTAGCAACAGTGTTAAAGTGAACAGCACATAACGGACACAATACCGGTATAAACATAAATATCTATCGGTACAATATGTGTCACATGGTTATCAAATTTGAATGGCATTCAAAAAGCTCAGTTTTCACTGGACAAAAACAGCATATCAGTGAGAACAGAAGACCAAAACTGAGAGAAAAAGATGTTTCAAATGAAAATGTATTAGTGTGGACAAGGCCTGTGGCTTCGAAACTATCCGACCAGAGCAGAAAAATGACAGAAAAAGCAGCAAGAACATGAAAAACTTAGCAAGAAGTGTTTGTATTATTTTCAATTCATTTATTAAAAGTCAACATTAGTCCACTGATGAAATTAATTTTTTAGTTTGTGTCAGTACACATTAATAATGAAAACATTTGTAACACACACAAAATAATAACAATAATAATAATTATATATATATATAATTAAACTATATAAATGGGTATGTGCAAATATGTGATTTTAGAAAATCATCTGGCAATATTAAGTTGTCCTATATGTCTCATCTGGCCTGTTAGCATCAAGTTAGCTCTGGGGAGATTAAAGAAAAGTAGATGTTCAGCCAATTTAAAGATATATACACTTACTGAACGAACTGAATCAACACTGAACTGACTTGAGCTCTAGAATCACACTATTGGCTTGTTAGAGCTGCTTTACAGCACAATCTCAATCTGTGACTGCTTTGAAACAATCTGTATTGTATAAAGTGTTATAGAAATAAAGATGACTTGACTTGTATGCATGATAAACCAACTTTAGTGTTGTGCTTTAGGCCTGACAGGGTTTTTCACAGAGTTTTGTTTTGGGCTCCAGAGGTCTAGGAACAGCACTGCTAGTGAGATCCCAATCACTAGTCGCTGTTCAACAGCTTTCACTATTAGTGAGGACATTTGTGAATAGTAAGGACTTTGCATTTTGGACTTTGCAAATATAGTCAAAGCTGTAAACACACACAGACACTGTTCACTGTTGTGTTGTTCTTGATGTTTCTCTCTTCTTGTGTTCAGGGGCCTGTGATCTCACACTGGATCTAAACACAGCAAACACTCGACTCATGCTGTCTGATGAGAACAGGAGGATCACACATGATTATGAGCATCAGCCGTATCCTGATCATCCAGAGCGATTTGATGATGTTCCTCAGGTTCTGTGTGTTGAGAGTCTGACTGGACGCTGTTACTGGGAGGCTGAATGGAGCGGAGATAATGCTGATATATCAGTGTCATGTAAAGGAATCAGCAGGAAAGGAGTGAGAGAAGGCTGTATGTTTGGATGGAATGACAAATCCTGGAGTCTGGATTGCTCTGATGACAGATTCACTGTCTGGCACAATAATAACAGAACTGATATACCTGTCGTCTGTTCATCCTCTAATAGAGTAGGAGTGTATCTGGACGTGTCGGCCGGCTCTCTGTCCTTCTACAGCGTCTCTGACACACACACACTCACACACTTACACACACTCAAAACCACATTCACTGAACCCCTCTGTGCTGGATTTACAGTTTATTATGATTCCTCATTGTCTCTGAGTGATATTAAACAATAGAGAGACTCTCTGTAAATCCTCTTTCTGATGTTCACATGCACACTAATTTGTATTTATTTGTATTTATTGTCATCTACAATTTATAAATCTAGATCAGACACACATACTGTTCGGAATCTTTAATAAACAGAGTAATAAAGTTGCTTTAATATTTATATTGTAAACTGATCATCAGATGTAATAAGTACATTTGTGACTCATTTAATGATGAAGTCGTTTATGAATCCCTGATGTGAACTGATGACAGTATGAATAATCATGAATGTGATTGAGATCAGCAGAATGAAACAGAGAGACTGAATTGAATGAATCCATCTCCTGATCGTCTGCTTTATTTTTCTGTCTGCGCTGATTTAACACTCAATTCACTAAATGAATTCTGTACAAACAATTACATTATCGCTGCTGAACACAGTTGATCTCGCTGTAATTCCAGTCTTTCAGGAGCTTCAGAGCTTCAGTCTACTGCTTGATCACTAGAAAATCTTCATCAGCATCTCTTCTTCTGAAATGATTGTCTTTTCTGCATTATTAGGTCTCCTCGAGCACAACAGCTTTATATGACAGGAGCGACACAGCAGCCTCTGAACCTCAGCTCTCACTCAAATAACATCCACATCACTGTCTGCTTAGTTTCATTCATAAATCTACATGAATATAGTGCTTTATAATATTAAACTAGTATTTTAACTTATATAATTATAATAATCTATGCATTTAGCAGACACGACTTATAGTGCATTTAGGCTATACATTTTTTACCAATATGTGTATTCCCTGGGAATCGAACCCACAACCTTTTAAGCTGCAAACACAATGCTCTACCACTGAGCCACAAGAACATTATAATGAGGCCTTACTCATAAAAGGTTTGAGTTACAAAGAGAATATGGTTGCTTTAACAAATTTGTAGTTAATCAAAGAAGCCAGACCCTTACAGCATAGAAGGTAAAATATTACCTAGTTATAACGACATGTTAAATAACAACTTATGTAAAAAAAAAACGGCCAAAATCTGACAGTAACATACTGTTTTCCATTAAAACAGTAATATACTGTAAAAAAATGCATTCTGGAAAATATTTGTCATTTTTGAGAAAGTATCCTACTGCAATATACTGTGAATTATCAGCTCAAAGTCGACACTCAGAGGCTGTGCTTCAAATCACACCCTCATTCACTATTCCTGACATGAGTTAAACTAATACAGTCCACCTGACAGAGAGAATGAACACAATCGAGTTAATTCAGATGCTGATGAACAGCTGCTGTTAACAAGCAGATTCACTGAAGAAAAGAGAAACACAAGAGCTACAGCTGACTTCAGCCACAGCCTTCAATGAAATCAACTGTAGTTTTAAACAACCAAAGATCACATGAACATCCACACTGGAGAAAACCACACAGTGTTCACACTGTTGACAAAGAGAGACTTCAGTTACTCAGCCAAATCTTGAAAAGACATGAGAGGATCCACAATGGAGAAAACTGACACTGGTGATCAGTGCGGGGAAAGAGGTTTCACACAATCATCAACCTTAAAGATACACAGGAACATCCCACTAAGAGAAACTTACAATTGATCAATGCAGCAAAATGTTTTTTAGGGCTTCAGTCCTAAAGCAGCACATGAATGTTCATACAACGGAGAAGCCACATTCATGTTATTTGTGTGGAAAGAGTTTTTTATGTCTACAAAGTTTGAAAGTACATCAGAAATCACATACTGATGTGAGAGAGTACATGTTCTTTGAGTGTGAAAATACTTTTACTACAGCAAAGTGTTTAAATCTGCATGAGAGGATTCACACTGGAGATAAACCTTATAAGTGTTCACACTGTGACAGGAGATTCAGTCGGTCATCACATCTGAGAACACATGAGAGGATCCACACTGGAGAGAAACCGTATCACTGCACTGCATGTGGGAAGTGTTTCAGTCATTCATCTGCTCTACACAGACATACAAAAAAACATTCACAGTAAGTAGATCATCTTCAGATCTGATGCTGCTTCTCCCCAATGTGCCACCCAAATAATGAATCAAGCAATAAAAAATATCATCTGGATAAATCAATCCATTACAATCGACATGAAAAAGACACATTATCTAAAGTTTTCACAGTGAATAAAGTTAATCTTCATCTTCAAAACCAGCAAAACTGTGAGATTGAGATCAACACAAAAATTGAGTTCTCCCAAGAACAAGGCACAAAGCTTTATTCTTGTTAGTATAATATATTTATATATCTAGATATACTATATATATATATATATAGATATATATATAGATATATATATACAATTTATTAAATGTCATTGTCGCTTTGCACGGATAGTTATTTGCTTCTCGTGTAAGAAGGGATGGGTAGCTGAACCTGGTATTTTTAAACCAAGCTGGGTCCAAAATCTGATGTGTCTTGAGGACTTTATGGCTGCTGTGTGCATGTGTCTGTTAAGTCCACATGACTGTAGTAATACATTATTATAAGTTTACACCACTGATCTATAACAGAGACCAGCGCACATGAGAGGATGTGATTAGAAGTGAACACAAAATGCCACCGTATAATATGCAATTCCCTAGTGACCCATTAGATTCTGTTGAATTAACAGTAAATTAATATGTTTCATCGGAATTTTAATGAGAAAATTTTTTATAGTATTACAAAACACAAATGTGCTTCATGTAAAAGGTGTTATTAAGATTTGTTTAATGTTGGGAATTTCTCCAGCCTATTAAAAAACAAAGTATCAATGCAGTACAGTAGCAAAATATCAGATGAAAATACGAGCACGGTATTTTATGTGATGTGTCATTTATCTTACCGTTTTAATTAATTTTAAATCAATTTTTGAATAATTTTATAATTTTGAAATTCCTTGTTTTATTGAAATTACCATTGTGTATGAAATGTGCTATATAAATAAACTTTGCCTTTGCCTTACATTAATAATTAATTCAACATAAATGCATAACATTTCACTTCTATGGAAACTGTAATGCTAGTAAAATGCCATAAAATTTGCACGTCTGAAATAGATGTTGCTCAATCAGAACATAAATAAATACACATCATAACATCATTCAGAGAAATAACGCTGACAATATACAGTACAGACTTAAAGACAAGAAGCTTTATTTCCAAGATGATGCATGCTAAGCTTTACATTTGAATACAGTATAGAGCAACATAGTAACAGAGGCTTGTATTGTAAAATTAGTTGTATATTATAATCAATTTCTGATACTAATACCAGCTACAGTATATGTTCATGTTTAATATTTCCTGCATAAAGTTGTTTTGTTTTGATGAGAAATAAAACTGAAAAATGAGACTATTAGATACTATTAGAGATACAATTGTAACCATGCAGCCGTCAGCTACAGTATTGCATCTATAGATCCCCTGAGGAACAATTCCACTCATTCTCTACTATAGGAAAAGAAGAACTGTATAAATTTGTTAAATCATCTAAACCAACAACATGTACTGTAAGTTAGACCATATAAGCTCAGAAAAGAAGTGCTTCCAGAAGTCATAGATCCTCTTCTAACTATTATTAATTCGTCATTATCATGAGGATATGTCCCCAAAACCTTCAAAACTGGGATGTTTTAAGCCTCTCATTTCAAAAAAAAAAAAACACACAACTTGACTCCGAAGAACTAGTTAATTACAGACCAACCTTGAATCTACCTTTTCTGTCTAAGATACTAGAAAAGGTAGTATTAGTATTCCAGTCAGGATGAACGCCTATCATGTACTGGGACGCTTCATAGTGACAAATGACAGATTGACATTTAGTCATTTAGCATACGGTTTTATCCAAAGCGACTTACAAATGAGGACAATGGAAGCAATCAAAATCAGCAAAAGAGCAAATGATATGCAAGTTATATAACATGTCTCAGTTAGCTTATACACAGTCCACTTAGACAAGGGGCTTTTTGTCTTTTTTTGGACCTGATCTTATCGTTATCATCGTGATCATTGGTTTGGACTCTATATTAGTGCTAATGGTTCTTGCGCTGCGTTCAACCACTATCGACAACAAACATATTTTGAATAATAGAATAATAATAACAGAAACCCGTGGAAAAGTCGTTTTGGCCTAATGGTTCGAGAGTTGGGACTTCCATAAACCCAAAGGTTGTGGTTCAAGTCTCCGTACGGCCGGGGATTGTAGGTTGGGGGAGTGGAAATGGAGAGCACTCTCTGACACATTCAATACCAGACTGAGGCACCAAAAAAACAAAATGAGGCACAGCATAAATGGCTTGCCCACTGCTCCGGCGGTGGTGTTCACTGCTGTGTGTGTGCGCACTTGGATGGGTAAAATGCAAAGCACAAATTATGGGTTGCCATAATTGGCCTAC